>CAFUXE010001590.1:278932-290414 GCA_903364295.1 Serranus cabrilla | reverse complement strand
CACACAAACACACACACACACACACTGCGTTTGGCCGTAGTGCAGAGCGTGTCCCAAAGCACCTGTGCTCTGACACGTAGTAAGTGGCTATCACACTAATGCCCTGCTTCACACATTTAGCTTCATAACAAAGCAAAACAAACATCTTCCTCTATTCTGAAGGTTTTGGACACCTGAGGATGACAAAGATTTAAAACACTACCCTCCCAAAAGTCGATTACGTTTTTTTTTTTGTACATCATAAGTAACACATTGACAAGAAAAACAAAACAACAAAGCGTGCTCTTGGAAATTCTGAGCAATCCCTTTAACACGGAAGTCAGTTAAGATTGTTCTTAAACTCCTGCAGACACCTGCACCTCCTCATGTCCTCAAGGAAACTCCATTAGATGTCTATCATTTCTTCAAGTGACATTTCTATCGTCTGTATTTATCCACACTATTGCCCTTTTTCAAAATTTCTTTCACATCATGTGGTCACATTGCACAAATTGCCTCCTTAGATTGAAATACTAACATCCTCATTTTAAAAGTATACAGGTATAAAATACAGTACATGTCCTCTGATAAGTGAGGGAGCAGCCTTAAAAAAGACTTTGGATGTCTTTTTCCATAGATCATTTTCATACTTGATACTGTCCTCTCCCCAAAAATTGACCCCATAGGTCATTCATACAAGCAGCTGATAATATACAAGCCATATTTACATTAAACATTTTAGGGCGACCTCTACTGGCCATAATAATTCTAACAGGAGATAAAAGAGGAAGTGAGGTGACCCAGTATAAAGAATGACAAAGTATGCACAGGGTGGCGGTCAGGGTGGTTGGTAGGGTTTCACACGGGACATCAACACTGATCTCCTGGGTCAAAGTTAGTTCTTTTTCACAGCCCCTCTCCTCCCGTCCCACCCTGAGCAGAAATTCCCAATACTTATACTTTGAAATGTATCCAATAGGTTTTAAAATACAGTCAATGGAAAGCCTGGTGCACCACATACTTACAATAAAGGGTATACTGGGCTGGTAGAATAATACATGTAAGGATTATTATTCTAGTATTCTTTAAGTCCTCCTAAAGGATATCAGTCACAGAACAGTTATTTAATAAAAGCATTATGTTAATTTCAAGGTATTTTGATTTAATATAATGTCTGCTGGTTCTGCATTCGAATGCCCATTATACTGGGCACAAATTAGGTGAGAATTCATTATTATAATAACTATGAGTATTATCATTACTGTTTTTATTATTAAAAAGATACAAATATACAGATATCTATGTAGACTTTACCTAGTGTTATGTCTTACAAATGTAAGACAAACTTTAAATGAATGTTAAATTCTAAATCTCCTCTTTCAGTATTTATGCCACATATAATTACGTTCTCATGAAGTCAGACCTTGAGTTTCCGTTCGCGCTGATGTTTGATGGGATTCGTGTGTGTAAAGAAACTAATTTAAGAGATATGAATACATTTTTGATGTGCTAAATCCAATACACCCTTAATGATGAATAATCTTCATTATTATTCTACATCTTAGATAATGTAGTTATAATTGATCAATATGATGGCATCTTGAACCTTCAGTAATATCCGTGGAGGTTTTAGAGAACATCACTTTTCAAGGCCGCAGTGAAGAAGTAGCTGAAGTATCGTGCAATGTTGTTTCGACTTAAATTGTCATTCTGCTGGAGCTTTACAGCCTCATGAACGGATCATAACCAAACAGTCTCCTTTGGATTGAGAAGAGAGAAGTCCTTGCTGTTGTAAGGTTTTAAGTCGAATCTTAATGTGTGTTTTTCCCTCTCCTGAACAACCCTTTAATTTCCCGCTGCGCAAGGTCAACACATTCATATGGCCAGAGATGGAATTAAATAAATAACTGCAAGAAACAATTAGCAATGCATCAATAGTCGGATCAATAGTGATGTTGGTAATTATCACTTTTGGGATAGGGGAGATGGTCTTTCCTTATTGATGCTCTCTAATTCACGAGTATAACCTCAGGGCCTGCAGAATAAATCAAAACACATCAAGGTAAACCACATTCCCAATTCCTTTATGACAGATGTGAATAAATATTGCCCCGTAACTTAAAATATTAAAACCTGAAGTTACTTTGCACAAACACGGTGTTATGGTCATGATGAACTGTTTTATAGTTTGGCTCCAGCTTTGACTGGGTCTTTATGCTTCAAAGAGCGAGTGCTGATTTATTCTCATTAAAAACATGTTAAATAGAAGAAGAAGAATCTGATTTTCAAGAAAAAGCTAATGCGCTTTATATAACTGCTCTCTGTCAAAATAGCAAATTTTCACTCTTGTATTAGCACTTTAATTCGCTTTTTTGAAAGTAACTTTTTTCTGCGAGTTGTTATTGTTAAATCCATATTTATCATATCATTTCTTATTAATTGGGTACAACAAATTGTTTGTCTGCAATTTAATCCATATTTATTCAATGTCCCCTCGTTTTATGTGTTCCCACTCAGGCATGATGTCTAATGAAATGTGACACTTTATTTGATTTCAGGCAATTTATTTTAGGCTGAATGAAAAAGCAGATGCCAAATTAACTCTGACCCAGCCACTTTCTTGAGCCAATTACAGTCGATCACATTAACCCCGATCACAGTGAGCACAACGTGTACGCAGCTCTGCACCAGAACAAAACGACGTGCTCCCAGAGCATTTAACCAATCACTTATGCTACATCTAATAAATAGTGTGTATCACAGAACCGAGCTTCAATTAAAATGTAGCTCTGTGAGGCTAGAAGGCCCTGGAAAGAATTGTTCAGTGATCCATTTGGCAGCAAAGACGTCTTACAGATCCTGCAGGGGTCAAATAGCAATAAAAAAGATCAATATAATTGAACTTTTAATTAACTATTATTTAGAAATGAAAGGGTCTATTAGTGTACTGCTCAATATTGTCAAACATTTTTTTCAGTTTGTCTTTTGTGAATTTGACACCAGTACATAATCAGTCACTGCATCAGTATCTATATAACAAGTAATGATTTTATTAACAACTAAGTGGTCGATTATTAAGTTATTTATGTGATCAGAAATCCTGCATAATGGGCATATATATATGTGTTTCTGTGTGTTAATACAACTTAATTTGTAGATTAATTAACATAATGTTTGTCTGGTTTCTACACTGTATGACATCAATTATTTCACTATGTGTGTAAATAGGAAGTTAAATCACAACAGTTTGGGCTATAAAGTTTTCTTCTGTATGCAAATTTTATTTTGACTCAAGTAAATATGTCGTATTTCATTATTTTCATTTAATTCTTTTATTATTGTTTCAGTTTAACCATTATATATTTGTACATTTGCATGTATTAATAAAGAGTTTTTTTCACTAATGTATGTTAAATATCTGGATTATTTCGCGGCACATGACAAATACACAGCAGAGATGATGAAGCTTCTGCTTGGCACGACCATATCGTGAGTAGTATGAATAGTTTTTGACATATATAGTGTTTGTGCTTTTAGATTTGCTCATCATAGAAGACTTGAATATCACTGGAGGTCTTCGCATTCGTGTTCCCTTCTAGTTTTACACTATTAACTAGGAGGGCGCTCCATATCTAACTCCTAATTTGTCTGTCTGCCCCGTGACTCAGACCTGTTTCAAAATATAATGTGTTCATTCTCGGCCCGTGTTACACTCTTTTATCAAGTTTCATGAAAATCAGGCCAGTAGTTTTTCTGTTATCCTGCTGACAAACAAACAAACTGAGCCAAAACCTCCCTGGCGAGGGACAAAATGGACTTAAAAGGTGTAAAGAAATGGCAAAGCAGTGCATTTATGATTCTTCCTCAGTGTCTGCTTATCCACATGCTCTCTCTTTCCCTCTTCAAGATTCCCTCTGTGCTGCTAACTAACACACTGGTGCGCTCCCTGACCATCAGCTCTCCCAGGAGAGGCCTTGCTACCATTTATTCTCAGTTAAACCAGAATAAGTTGGCTCAGGTTTTCAGCTTTAGGCCTGATTTTGGTTTTGTCCTAGCTTACCTCTGAGCTCTCTCCCAAGAACCAGACTCTCTCCAGACACACAGGAGAACATTGTGAGCCTGTGCACCATCTGAGCCTGGGCCCCTCAGGCCCCTGCCGTATCAATAATGCAGACATGACCACACTGATTGGAGGAGACAACTGGTGTTTAGAAGGAGCAGACCCAAAAGATCGCTCTGTCTCTCCACAAGTTAGCTCAGCTCTCTGTGTTTGCCGCTGATTTAGATGTGCAAGTGCAGGAATCATTGCTCGGGCTTTGTGCTCGAGCTGTGCCGCCGTGGACATGTATGGACAGAGGCACGCACACACACATACACACACACACACACCTAAGTACATGCACACAGTCAGTCACCCAGGTGAGGGAAAGGCACACACAACACCCAGCCTTGTTGATGGGTCCATTGATTTTTGAAGGCCTCACTCCTTTTTCCTCTTTTTCTTTGATTATTAATTCACAGAAGCAAAAGAGAACTGCCCGGTGCTTTTAAATCTTAACTGCTCACTGAAGTAGCAGCCATGGGAAGGATGTGCCCTACAGTGGGTATACGTGTGTGTTTGATATGGACAATTAGTAACAAAAAGGTCATTTCATTCCGTTTTTAACATTATTATAAAAGGAAGTACAGCGTTAATGCTCCCAGGCTGGACAAATTGTTCAATATTATATTTTATACCATATAGAAGATAAAAGAAGGAGGTTTAGTGTGTATATAGGATACATCGGCAGTAAAAATTACTTCCTCGACAGTTTTAAATTTCCCAATTACCAAAGTCCAGTATGATGATGAAATCAAAGTGTAAGTGCTGGGTGCTGTGTTATGGCCAAAGGGTAAGAAGTGCTTGGTGTTGGGAAATAGCCAAGCTGACCAACTGGGCTCGGAGGAATTAAGATTTTCTCTGGCTGAAGGGTGTTTGAAAGTTAGAAATGTGTTTTTTTTTATATATATATATCTATATAAGAGAATACGGCGTGATTTCGTATTTGTAGCTGATGGAAATGACTTAAGAAGACAGTAGTAAAATAAGGTGGACGGCAATGTGTGTGGTCTTTTTCTCATGATGTACAAACAATTGTCCTTTTATGATCAAGTGTCCAGTTTGTCATTTCCCAAATTATTCACTAGAGGGAGCAAACACAAAGCTGTTCAGTCTCTCCACACTGAGAAAGTGGACAAAGCGCACTGTATGTTGTTTCATCTATCTATTAGCAGTTTCTATCTAAATAAGAAATGCTGTGCACACCAAACAATGTATACATTACATTTCAAACTGTATATGTACTATACTAACCTAAGCTTTCCTGTGCAATACTTTCCTTCTGACAAATTGTTTGTGTTAAGAGACGGTGACACTTTAAAAACTTTTCATTTTGGATGAAGATCACTCACACACGGCAGGGAGGGGTGAGGCTTACTGCAAAGCAAAGCCACTGAATGTTTGTGCCTCTCAAAGATGATTTCACAGAGGGAGAGCAGTTCAATACTGCATGCTGGGATCTTTTTGATCACTTGACTTAGCGGTGTTTGTTTGTCCGATGTTGTGATGCCGCTGATTAGTGAAGAGCGATTAATGAATCATAAAAAGACACGTTAGAAGTGTCTTCTCTGAGGGACACATCCGCTCATCTGCGGAGGAACTCTTAATGCATTTTTCACTTTTTCGCTGCATAATTAGACATATTGATGAATATTAACAATTAAGTCTTTCAAATGTCTTATTTTATCTGACGCCAGATAAAGACTGCTGCTCTTAGTGAATTAAATCCTGAGATGCTCCTTGCTGAAACATCTAACAATCCCCCAGAAGGCTGTGCTCGGCTTGCTCCATGCTAGTTGCTCTGGGCTCCCTGTACGCCCCACTATGCCTGCATCCCTCAACTTACACCCACCCTTCCACTCTTCCTTTTTTCCTTTTTCCCCCCTCCACGATTTTTTTTTCTTTTTGCTTGTTTGATATATTTCTTTTCCACCCCACCACCACCATATTCAAAGACTTATACAATATACATGTTCCATCTGGTCAAACTTGGTGAACTTAAATATACCTGTCAAGTGCAACTTTAAAGTTTCCCTCGCAACCTCTACTAAGTCTCGCCCAATCCACCAAGGCTTTAATTAAAAAGCAGCCCCAGTTCCAGGATGTGCTTCTAAATGAGGGAGTTTGTGCTGGCAGACGAGGAGCTGGGGTCTTGCAGTGGGACCCGGCTTGTGGCTTTCATCACTTCCACTCCACAGCTCTGAAGTTCCGGAGAGGCATCTGTCTGACTTGAATTGGAAAGATGGAGAGATGCACAGTGAGATAAATTTAGACAGAGGAGAAATTGAAGAAGCAAGACAGGAAGGGGTAGGGAGGGGGGGCTGATACCCTCCTTTTGTTCCGACTGTGCAGAAGTAAAGTGAAATGTTAAAGGTAGACTTTTTTCCCCGGCATTAATTCAGGACTTTTGCACACAAGTTTGCATGATTGCACGTTAGTATAAATTCAATTCATTATTTTTTTAATTGATGATAATATATTTTTTTAATGCTATTAAAGGTTAAATGTGAGGATTTTTGATATTCTATTACAGAAATTATTTATTTATTTATTTATTTTACTTTAAACACATAATACTGGAACAATCACAAACATAATGTTCAATTAGATTTGAAACCTTTATGCTGCATTTGTGACATTATAATTTTATTCTATAAAAGTAAAATTTAAATGTTGACACCAGCTGTGAGTCAGTATAAATACAATTTATAATGTAAGTGTATTATTCAGAAATATTTGCATTTTGCAAATCATTTAACAAAAGTCTATGGAAACAGTCGACTTTCCTGATGAGTGTTTTTCCCTTCAGAGCGGAAGGTCTGTGAACCAAACTGCTGGATGTTACTGAAAACCAAGCAACTCTGACATCTAGTGGTCATTTCCTAAAAACACAGAATTTCAGGGAAATGTGAAAAAACTGTATGAGCTCCAACAAACAACTTTAAACTTACATTTGAGAGCTTAAAATCATGGAATTGTACGATATTAAACTTCCAAGAATACACAATATTGGATAAAAATCATTTGACTCCTTTAAGAGACTTTATGGCAAAAAATAACAGCTTCAAAGCATACAAACATTTAAAAAAAAATCATGAACATGTAGATTGAAGCCACAACGTACTTGAATAAAGATCAGAGATACAAAATAAAACTAGAGGGTGATTTGGACTTACATCTATTGTTTAGACTAATGGTTAAATCTATACACGGTCGCTCATAAAGTTGGAATAATTTTGTTTTTAGACACATTGTGGTTTAATTTTCATTTTGATATGTTTGAAAGAGATTGGTTAATTAAGTTTATAGAAGATATATACTTTATCTGTCAATAATAAAACATATTGTCACAATCATTTGATGGAAAGAGGCAAAAAATATTTGATTACAACTTTAAGGGGCAAACATGCATATATATATATATATATGTATGCATATTGTCTGCTGAAAATTTTACTTTTCCTGGCCTATAAACTTTCAAATAACTTAAAATAACATTCTAACATGATGAATAAAAATAATTTTTCTTTGCTTTAATAGCTAAAAATATTTCACCTTTCTGAAGAGGTCACGATTTGCTGTTTTAAAGGGACAGGTTGGGAGTGTTCAGGTCAGGACATTTATATTTTATTATCAGTCTAATTTAGAAGCAGTGTTAAAAGTTAAAAGCATCATGTCTTTTCTAATTCTATAACTTGTTTTATTACTGTTTATAGAAACTCTCCTGTTAAATATTACAAATCAAAAGGCCCAAACATCATCCAGAGCTTGAAGTTTCTAGGCAGCGAGCCAAGCCTCACTGAACCCTGCGAAAGGTTAGAAATTTCTCACGCATGTCTCGAGCGGGTCTCCGAGCAGGCTTTTTGCTTAAGTCTGAGCTTCAGTCATTTATTGCCAATAACAGTACACAACACAAGAGGATTTCCACAAGCTTATTGTGTGCTATAATAAGTTCAAGGTATATGTGATGTGAAGGGATTATCCAGAGTACGGTTACTATAACCGCCATGATATTACTTTAATAAACACGACGATGGACAGGATTATAAATATACTTTGGACATTTTTGTCCTTTAGCACACAGACAACTGGAACATGTCCCGGCTGAATGATTACATATCTGTCTCCCCTGTAGTGTCATTACACATCAGCTGTTCGACTCTGACGAAGGCCATCAAAGGAAGGGTTCGAATATCAAAAATACCTGACACGGTCATAGAGACGTATGGAGGCAGTCAGTGCCTTATTATACGTGTAAAGAGTCATGTTGCTACCTCTTTAGTATTGTTTTTTTAATCTATAGTCATCTTTTGATCTATATATATGTATGTATGTACACTCATTTATAATACAGTTATACACTTTTCACTAATCAGGAAAAGAATGTAAGAATATAAGATTACATTTCATTAATTATAATGACAATAATAATAATAACAAACTTCAGTTATAAAGCAGCTTTCATTGCATAAAATGCAACTCGAAGTTATTTATAATAGAATAAAAAAAAAAATATTGAAATCCTAAATAAAATAAAATCTTAATAATAAAAATACATTGTAAAATTGGTGAGATAATTTTTAATAATGTAAACATTAAACAAGTATATAAGATCTAGAGGAAAAATAAAGTAATTACATTATATCAGGGTTACAAATATGAATAAATACCCTAGTTTGTTTCTGATTGGACAGATTTATGTGTATAACAAATATAATTGTCCCTCATTACAATGGCCCCCAGTGCCCTCTGTGCCCTGTTCTTAAAAGAGGCTTAGTGGCAGAATTTCTTTCCTTTTAGCTCTTTCGCTCTCTTCTCAGTGAGATATCAAGCGTCATCGCACTGAATAACGCTCAATTATTATTTTCAACAAGGCTAATAAATCATCAGCTTAAATAAAAACAAATGCTGGATATATTTGATTGAAAAAGTTAATCCGTGTCTGTAAAAAACAAAATAAACTCATCACAACCAAGTTAAATATTTGCAATGCCAGAGGAGGTTAAAGCAGGTCAAAACATTTTCACTAAATGTTTTTGCTACATTCATTTCTGAAAGTAAATACAGCTCCGTGTTTAGATGGCAGTATGCTGTATATTTGTATTTCCTTACATCAAGTCAAGCCAGCGTTTAGCATTCTTTTCCCATTGGGTCTTTTATTTTGAATTCTTTTGACCAAACTCCATCGTGCCATCAGACCCACCATAGAACCGATCCAGCTTTCCAGCCTTCAGACCCATTAAGTGCTCCCACATGTGGGGTCCAGGGTACGGCTGGAGCTGACTGTGTTCAGGCTCCACAGAAGCTTTCACAAAGGCATTACGGTTTTAGTTTTACTAGCATCTTATTTACAAGAAAAAACAAAATTACAGGAAAACAAAACATTTTGTGCTGAGAAAACATGCCTGTAAAAGTCTTATCTGCACCACAACAAATATGTTGCAGAGATTAACGCTGATTTTGCGTGTAAGATAGTGAGACCTCCATGGATGGATGTGTTTGATCTGCTGGCTGACATTCTCTGACAAAATGCTGGTTTATCAGCGTCTGCACTCTTCAGCCTGTGTCAGTCACTCTGTGGCAGTCTGTTTTTATTTTCATAAGCCCTGGGACTCACAGCTTGTATAGTAAATCATAACAGTCACTAAAATCACTGTTTCTTGACTGCCTGGTCAATGTTCGCTCTTTCAGCTGTGCTAAAGTTTGTTGGCTTTCAAGAAGTTTTGTTTTGTTTTTATGCCCCGTATTTATTTTTTGTGTGTACCGTGTGTTCCTTGTTTACATTTTTAATGTTTCTAGTTTTGTATTGGGAGGTTTTGTTAATAAAAGAGATCATTTGGGGGCACTACTTGGAAGCAGAAGTGTCTTAGGTGCTTTTTTAATCTTATTCCCAAATTGTTGGTGGCTTCATTAGTAGCATGGAGAACAATGCACAGTATAACTTTTAATAAGTGTGTTTGGGGGAAATGATTGGTTAGCTTACATGCCTTTTATTTATCATGGCCAAGATGAATAATTACTATAATTTGTGATATTTGGGTTTTGGTTTGACGTGGTATAAAACCACAGTTATTATATTTACCATTTGTGTGAAAATAGGGATTATACACAGTGACAGTTACTTTCATATTGTAATAAGACATGTAAATCTCCATGTACATAACTTTTTTACTTCACAGGTAGATTGTTAAACATGTATAAACTAATTCTACCTAAAGTGGTGGGGGTGATTTTATTTGAAATGCCAATGAAACAACAGAAAATGTGACATGTGGCTGGAAAGGGCCAAAAGTAATGAAAGGAGGCAGACTGGTGATATAGTTACTATACTTATCTCATGTATACATGTATTTATTTTACTTTTTAACGTATCTTTTATAACACATAACCAAGAACGTTTTGCCCTAATTATATAGCCATAACTGAATGAAGCTGCCGCCTTTTAACTAAGCGTTACATTTTAGTTTTCTCCAACCAGCCATTGAAGGTGCTAATAACAACCTACTGGACTACTAGCAGGTGGAGCAGGCCCCTACTTGCCCAAAGTCATGGGAATGATTAGCACTGCCATTTAATGGTGAGATAATGTTCAACACAGTTGTGACTTCTGTCTAGACTAAAGGGCGCCACCTAACAATAATGTAAATATGAGGCGTAATAAGCAGCTTTACAAACGACATATGGGGTCGTTTTTGAGGGGAGAACAATCTCCTTATTTACTAAACCTTATCCAAGTAGTTTTGGTGCCCAAGCTGTGAATATTTAACAAAGTTAACCTCATGTTTAAAACTGTGACTGTAATCCTGCACAAAAAACTTTCCCTCAAAAAGTAATTAAGGATGCCAGTCTTTTGTATGGGAGCGTAATTTCCAGGAGACGAGGTTGGGGCTTTGTGTAAATAATATGATTCAAACGAAAATAAACACTCTATTTTATCTTAGTGAGATAAAAACATTAACAGTTCCTTAGATAACACACCTATTCGCCTCTCCGTGTCATCATGAGATACTTTTACAATTTCTTTGCCGAGTGGAGGCCATAAAGAGAACAAACAAAAGGGGCACAACACTCGTAAAGAGGCGACATTTTAACCAAATCAAAACCAGCTCTGATCTCATCTGGGTCCCTGCTGTCTCTGAAAAACATTTCTACGTCCCGTAAACACACACCAGCTCCTCACCACAGACACCAAAACACATGCATGGACGTTTTCTCTATTTTTTCCCCCTCTATAATCCCACACAGATTCCTATCGTTCAGATATTTTAGTGGAAATTAGGGGACACATGAAAGAAAGAAAGGCAGAACATGGTTCAAACAGTCCCCATGTCGGGGTCTACACAGACAGTTAAACCAAGTAAGGGAAGCAAAACATAGCTATACATACTTTGTGTACACACACAC
>CAFUXE010001590.1:266954-278903 GCA_903364295.1 Serranus cabrilla | reverse complement strand
ACACACACACACACACACACACAGTGTTTTCCTAGTGTAATTAAATCATCCCATGCTCGGCCCATGAGATCTCCCCGGAGGATTTAGAGGCCCACACTGTCAGTCCCTGCAGGTCACAGGAGTGGCTGTTTTCCTTGGACATGTTTCATGAGACTGCATGTGTTCTCTGGGAATTGGGTCCTCTGGAAAGAAATGGCTCAACGCGTGGAGATGTGGAATCTAACATCAGAACAATTGTTGAGCACAGACTCATCTCGGTCCTGCACCTTAACACCACAAGCAACTGAGGCCTTTGATTGAAGAGGCTCCCAGTGGGTGGCCTCACATCCACAATATGCCGGAGGTCATCGCAGGTCTTCTCATGTTTGCTGTGTTTATGTTTTATTAAGGAACTCACAACAACATGTTCCTTGGACACAGTGAGGGAGCGCTTGATTTTAACTCCCTTTTACTCCTTGTTTGTGTCTTGGAAGGAGGGTTTCCCTGTTTGTGACAGTCTAAGATATACTGGGGTCCAAAAAAAAATAGTAGGAAAAAAACGCACACCGTGCTCCTTCATTCGTATTATCACAATACAACTTCCAGACACTTGTGGCAAACCTGAGCGCAACGCTGCTGAATGACACTTCAGTCTGCGAGAAACGAAGAAAACAATTGAATTAAGTTGTTTATCATCAATAAGGTCACTGCTGGGTCATTTTTTCTCTTGTGAGTTTGAATTGCAATGTGATTTGTTAAAGAGCCTGGCAGCAACATTTTGCACCAGCAAAGGGAAAATGTCTTTTATCTCTAAATAATGTGAACTATGTGAGCAAGACAGCTTGGGTGACAGATAAGCATGAATTTTATTTTGAAGGTCAGCAAGACAAATCATTTTGAGTGAAGAAAGTTCCTCAAATGTTTAACATATACCATCTGAAAAACAAAGGTATCCATGAAAGAGTCGGCATGGCTGCAGGTTTTTATTCCAACCGGGCAGGAGCACGCCTGACTTCCAACCCAAAAGCCTTTGCTATTTGACAAACAAAGAACTGCCTTCTGCACTTTTAAAATGTTAAAATGTTTCTTGAGTTACAGAGCAATGCATGCTGGTTTAGAAAAGAAAAATAAGAACACTGTGATCACAAAGAAAAGTAGCATTCAAAAAGACTACTTTCTGACAGGACTATTTCTTTACTTTAACACTGAAATGCTGTCTTGATATTAAAACAACTTGTCACTCAGGGATATGAGTAATTAAGTAAATATAAGTAAATGTATAAAACACTAATATAACATATATGTTTAAAACTGAAGATAACACCCCAACACAACACGGCATGTTCAAAACAGATCAAAACTCCTCCTGTTGTCAAAGTTTACTTCTGGTTTCTCCTGCAACAGATGTGCGTGCATAATTGTGTGTGACGCCAGAGTGATTGTGTTCTGATAAGAAGTCTATAGACAATTACATAACCAGAACAAAATCATGCACAGACTTTTTGAGAGCTAAAGTAGCTTATAGAAAGCAGACATCTTTAAAATAAAGACGTTAGAGTTCCAGCTCCACATTGTAATGGTAATCTGAACTTAAAGAACAGTGGACCACCTGCTGATGCGGAGCTTCAAGTCCATCCTCAGGTTAGACATATTGATGACTAGCCTATTTGATCAGAGAGCCGGCAGACGTGGGTCATTATCCTCGCTGCTGTGGCTACGACACCAGATGAAGGTGGAGGTATAGCTGTAGGCTGTACTGTGATCCAAGACTTCTAAACATGTAATCCACTCTCCTCTGAGGGTCCCTAACCACAGGAAGTCTCTCATGCTGCTCCACTGATCTCTACCTCATGGCCTCAGTGCACCTTGGCACGTTTCACCCCGATTCACCACAAAATATAAATAAATAAACATATGACATCATGTCAAACCACTAAAAATAAATAAATATATGTGTCACCATGTTTTATATCACCAATAAATGAATATATGACATCATGTTTTATATGGCAATAAAGGTGTGGTGAAATGACTTCCAAAGCATTGATCCAGCTTGGCTTCTTGTTGTTTATGATGTCTGTGTTGTTGGTTCAATATGAGAGACTGGAGTCAGTGTATGGATTTTTTGATGTTGTTAGTTCAACAGGAATAGATATAATGTAATTGTCTTCAACGGGACTATGTAACATGAGAGATTCACAAGGTTAGGAGTATCTTTGAGGAGTGTGATCTCAACGGTAAACCAGAAAACAATTAGCTCCAAAGAGCAGTTATAATGCGGCTGCTTTGTCCAGGTAATAATTAGCTTTTTTGTTTTTTTTGTTTTTTTTGTTAAATACTGTGTTTTTTACGGGTCACAAGTAACAGCAGATTTCTGAGGTTTGTAGGGAGTTAGTAAAGAGATAATCAAGAAGAAATACCTACTTTCACCTCATATGTATGTTACTTTTTTCTCTTATAAAGTGCATTTTATTTTTTGTCTTATTTTACATAATTAATAACAATCTTTCACTATGGTATTGTTTATTTTGTGTCTATTTATGTCACGTTTACCTTTCTGTAAAGCACTTTTTGCTGCATGTTTTGTATGAAAGGTATCATAGAAATACATGTTTTATTACCACTACTACTATTACTACTACTATTGCTAATTTTAGGATTTTGTCGTATACATAAACTTCCATATATTGATATTGATTTTTGTCTTTTTACAATACATACAGTACTTCAAGTAAAAAATAAAATTTCCCCGAACAAAATCTTCGGTGTTATGTTGTGAATAACTAGATAAAGTTTCAGTGTTTGGTGCACACACTTTACTGTGTGAATATGCTAAATTAAATACAGCTGTGTGACTAATGAAACGGGTTATTTGTTAAAATTTAGGCCATTAACAGTAATTTTTGACTGTTTCTGACATTTTTGATAAGAAATGACACAGTCTCACACACAGTGGAACCGTCCTCTGAAGGAACATTTAGTGTAAACAAACACAGGAAATGATGATGCTGATGATGATGATGATGATGTCCGGACACGCTGATGGTTTTTCGGGAAGCCTGTTTCTGGCAGTCAGTGAGTTTGACGTGCTGAAAGTTCATGAACTTCTGACTAATCCATGTGTGAATATTCATGGAGGAAATCAAAAACAGCTCTCAAACTTGCTGCCATGACACTATTGAGAAACACTGGACGCTAAATAGCAACAGTGAAGTCCAGATGTGGTGATAACTGGATATATGATTTTTATCTATATTTTCTTTCAAAATATTGTATGTTTTCACACATAACAGCCAGTTGAGCTGTGTGCACTTGTCCTTCGTCGGTCTTTATCGAGTCAGCAACCTCAACAAACATCTGTGAGAAGCACACCCATCAAAGAGAGCTGAGCTTTATAAAAGCATGGAGCCTGCAGTTAATAACCCGTGTCTCCAAACATACAGCAAGTTACCCGGTAGCCCTGCCCTGGCACGGCTGGCAGTGCCCATTTCCTCAGCTTTGATCATCAAGTGCAGGAAACACCAGCCAATGTCGGAGGCTTATTACTCACTCACACTGAGACTGATTGCTTGAACGATACATAAAAAAAGGAACTAACTTTAAGAAATGAAAACAGTGGATGACTATAGGAACACAGTTGCAAATGGTTCATTATAGGAGCTTTCAGCACATTTTTAGACTCAGCAGCATCTTATAAGGCTTATAAAATGTTTATCAATCATTTATTCATGCTTCACAGATTAATCATAAGTTGTTACAATGTATAAAAGAAGGCTGGGTTGCCACATAGTGAGCCCACAGTAAGAGTAGTTTGTTATTTTCTTTAAGCTACTTCTTTGAGTCTGTACTTATCAGTAGTTGCACAACAATGCATGCTATGTGTAATGTGAGAGGGGCTGCCATAGATGTATAAATAGCATTGGATACAGTGTTTAAGGGGGCCCCTGTTCATTCCTATGAAAGTTGCTCAGGGGCTCTTGAAGCCAAAAAAGTTTCATAGAGCAAGCACGCTACTGCTTCTTTTAACTCCAAGCTGCTTGTTCTCAGGCCCATTCACATGAATGGAGGAAGGAAAGAAATCTGGATTCAGCGAATAGTGAATTAGTTTCCGTTCACTCTCATTAAGGACGTCTCAAGCCGCTGTAAACAGCTGTATTCAATGAAGAAGCTGCGAAAAAGCCAATGTACACATACCTCCACTGTAGCTAGGCAAAGATAGTAACTAGCTGGTGAGTAATTCTCAGCTAAACAGATAAAGCTATAATGATGTTAGACTTACATCTGGTAGAACAACTTGCTCATGTTAGCTCCAAATTCAAAATATTATCATTCAAGCTTTTGTAAATGTTTCTAATATTTGGTTTGAATTGGGTGCGGTTATGCTCTGATATTTATTATGAAAAATATGCAGTTATTTCCGAGAAACCAATCATGGAAGATACTCAACTCGTCCCAAACTGTTCTTGGTAGCAGAGACGCTGGTGACGATGACAATATCGTTCTTTAATTATATAACTGTGGTGGAGTTGTAGTAACAGTGGAATACGTCACATTTTACCCTTTACAGGCTAACATTAGTGTAATGCTACTGTGATGTGTGGAGGAAGCATTTACTCATTTACTTGGATAATTACTGTTACCTAAACTGTCTAAGATTACATATCTCTGCTGAAATTAGCCTTGCATGCAAACCTGATGCTTTGCAGGCAATGACGTTTTCATTTCAATGTGAGCTCATAACCTGTTTTTAAAGTTTTTATTCATACAATAGAACCAATTACTGCAGATCTTCAGGTAATATAAATGATCAATTTACAGCAACTGAACCATTTCAAAGAATGCTACATTGTAGTAATACCACTAAATCATATAAATATATAAATAATTACCACAGATTTTCCCATCACGATCCTCTCAGTGTTGTGTTTCAGTTTGAAAACAAGCTTCCTGTGTTAATTGTCTACACAGGTGGGCCCCTAAGTACCCTTTGACCCTCAGGGCTGAATGAGGGTCCCATTATACAGGTCAAAGGTCAGTTAAGTGCTTCAGGCTAGTTGATCTGAGTGGTGCTTAGATATGCATATCCCATGAATCACAGCAATCACGGCTAATCAGTGTGATTATCTGTGTGTTTAACATGCGATGCCATCAGAGGCATTATCGTGTCTTTATCTTTATACATTTTGTGTTAACTGTTTGTAGCCTTAAGAAAATGTTTTGTTTCTTTAAGTCATTGTTTGTTAATGGTTTAAATGAACCATTTCTCTAAGCACAGGCTCTTTAATTATCAGAAGAAGAAAACAAAGGTGCTCTGGGCGCTCACAGATCACAAACACACAAATTCACATTCAAGGCACATCTCATATGATATCTCAGCCTCTCATTAGAGACGTAATCACTGCCAGATGCTATCAGTCTTCACCCCTCTAACCTTTGACAACCCCTCACTTGTGAGCGCAGGAGAGCGCGATAAGGTCCTGGGAGTCGCTGCCCAGTCTGCTCGAGGAGTAAAACTCAGAAGGAGGTCATACAGTATGAAGGGCCAGATGAGGCCAGGAAATCCCTGCGGTCTGTTAATCAACAGAGAGGAACAACAACATGGAAACTAGGTAATGTATCATACATGAAGCCTATGAGATAACCACCGTCTGCAACACTGCAGCTGTTTGACAACATGATGATATGAGCGCTCAATAAACATTAAGAAACACTGATCATTATCACAGTTCAGTCTGTGTATTCGCTTCTGATGTTTCACTCAATCAATATGAGTTATCTGTGCTAGAGTTCAACAGTTTTATAGGAGAATGCTGGCATTATTTTGTGTTTTACTTGTCCCATGAAAAGACCAAAACCAACAACATTTCAGTCAATCTATCAGTACTTTCTGATTTCTCTGCTCTGTCTGTGGCACTCAAACCCATTGGATTCAGCTAAAGACATAAATCTTTGAGTGTCAGCACAATCAAATCATCAAATTACAGAGTATCGCCTTCCTTATCCTTTAAATCAGATGTATATTGTACATCTTATATAAGAAAACAATTGAAACTACAAAATAATAATAACAATAATTCAATGGGCTTCTTTGCCAGCCAGTACAGCTTCCACTGTACTGCTCTAACAGGTGCGTGCCCTACAACAAGCACGTGTGTGTGTGCACACAAGTGTTAAGATTGGACTTTACTTGAATAACACCAATTGTAATTATCCCATTGTAACACAAAAATAGAAATTAGATTACCCTTGTGTATGGCCGGCGGTACTATAATGGCACTATTTCTGGCAGTTACTTTTAGCCCGTCATTATATTCACTGCAGCCTGAATATGGAAGGTCATCAGCCAAAAGCACAACAGGCAGCATCAGTAATCTGATATCTAATTTGATAATTTGGGGTCAAAAATAAAGGGAGGCCCCATTAGTTACATTTTACTCTTTTATTTAATTTTCACCTTGAGTTACAAATCCCAGTTCATTAGCTTTTATTAATCCAAAGTATGCAGAAAGAAAAGACTGTATTCATTTGATTCATAAGGCAGTCCAAGAGAGCAACTAAAACAGGCCAAATGCCCGACATCAAAGCAGAAAACAACACTGCAAGCAATCAAGGGGAATAAGTGGAGGGATTAAGTGTTCTGGGGCGAGGAGGGGGGTCAGGCTGGAGCTTGGTCCAATTAAAATAGAAACTGGATATGATGGACAGTTGGGAACAGACTGGGAGGAAAGCATGCAGATTGTCGGCGGCCTCTTGACAGACCGCCATCATATGCTACACATACGTCAACTTGGTAGCCAGTTTGGTATAAGAAAGCACAGTGTGAACTCTCAGCATCCCGTATCTAAAAAAACAGCCATTCCCTCCAACATTTGTGTTTAATCTCCGCAATTTTCTGTCAAAATTGTTTCCTAAAAACACTGCTCTCACCAAGCAGATGTCTGCAGTTATAAAGTGAAATGCATTCAGATTGTTTTCTTATATCAGATCTTTATCAGGTAACGAGTTCGAAGAGAATAACATCTGTAAGTTCAGCACGGAAACGCCATCAGTCTCTCTTGACGGCGGTTTGTTATCTTCAGTGTTTGGCCACTTGGTTTTCACAGCTGTGTTTACAAGGAGCATGCCACGTTCAAATTGTCCACAGATGTTTTTCAAACGTAACCTACCTGAAGGAAAGACTGCAAAGTGTTGATTACAGCTTCAGTAGCAGTGAGACTTGCAACACAACATCCTCACACTAATTGGTAGTTTATACTGAATATACACAGAGATATCTGTGTTTAAAAAATACCACAGAAAAATCTGAAAGATTCCTGTTTACCGACATGGAGTTATAATTATGTCCCAGACATTTTGAGCATGCACTCATGGGTTTTCTGATAGGGGAGAGCAAAGTGCGATGGGCTCAGGCTCTTGCGTTTATCAGCGTGGATAGGGTCTGTCCGACAAGAACCAGATTGTACACAGGAATGTGTAGCCTGTGAGCCTCGTGTTTACCATGAGAATATAACAAGAGCAACAGAGCAACAGTTATGAAAAAAATGTATTGCAATTGATTGTTTTTTTGCAAGAGTAGATGATGGTTTTACAAGCCTTATCCTGCTGAATGACAGCTTTTTATTTTATTGATACCTGTGTAGCTGCTGTATATTTTTACACACTAGCATCCGTTAATGGACAGTATTTTTCCTATACCTCAGTTCACAACATTTACAACATTAATATAGCAGTAAAGTTTAAATCTGAGCCTCTCTGTTGTTGGCGGATAAGTAAATACAATTTGTTGTGGTAGCTAGTCCATGTAGCTAACCTTCCGTGACCTTTCGGTTAGCTCTATTTCCGGTGGCGTTAGCACCATTAGCTGCTAACCGCTGACTCAGCCACAGCCACATTGGGAGCCGTGCGCAGACAATTAACAAGCTCTTCTTTCTGTCTACATCCATTTTAATCAACAGTGCAAAAGGCTGCCTTTTGAAATCTGACACCCTGTTAACTTTGTATAGCCGGACCAAAAACGATGGAGCTGATTAAAAGTAATTGTGGGTTGGTGCCGGCTGTATAACTGCTGGCTATAATTTAAAGCTATTACGAACTTTTATTGCAGCTAAACATTACATTACATCAGATCAGTTAAGATCCTCGAGCCACATCAAATGACAGTATAGCCTTTGCAGACACTGCTCCTGCACCATGCCGTCTCTACGAATAATGTTATTGCAGCCACAAAGAGACTCCAGGGAATCTAGACAGCATTGTTTCCCAACAACAGCACTTACATAGCAATCACTCCACTACATTTTTCAAATTTTTATCACCAAGTTAACTCATTATTTTATATTCTTCCTCTTTGGCATGTTTCATGCTGTGCTTCCATTAACATTTAACCTATTTTTCTATTATGATCCATATTGCAAATGCTTCCAAGTGACAGTGACTGATGCAGAATCAGCCTGTCAAGCCTTGGCAATTTTCAGAAATTTAAACAGATTAAACATTACTGCAATTGGTGTTAATCTCATACAAGTGATCATATTCAACACAATGATGCTCAAATTGGCAGTCACACTCCTCCATTTATGAACACCCTTCCCTCCTCCCTGGTTCCAGTTGGAAGAGCTGATGCCAGTAAGACTGAGTCATCTTTTGGACGTGGTTAAGTTTTGAATAGGAAGGTGTCTGGTTGGGAGGCAGTTCTGAGATATGAAGCAGCAAAGATTTAACATCCTTAAAGGGACAGTTCACCCCAATGATCAAAACTATAGGGCAAAAAACCTCCGGTTGGGCGTTATAAAGGAAAGTTTAAAAAGTAAGTAAATGTACTTAAATGTATGTAAATGTATTCAATGCGTTAATAAGACCTGCTGGTAACATTTACTTCAGGTAAGGCAACAAAAACGTCTGTGCAGAACTGCTCTCACTGCCTGCCATTAAAGCTGTTGCAGTCTGTATGCTATATTCCTTTTGTATAAATAACTACAGGCACTATAAAGGTAAGAGGAAAAATATGTATTTTAGGGGTGAACTGTCCCTTTAAGAGCAAAATAGGACAAACTTTAAGAGGTTGGGAATCAAGGAAAATAAGACTTCCAAGGCAGCAATTAAAACTCACTTCACGTGTTAAATATTACGCTGCTGATGTGATTTCCTGTTTGTGCATTGGACAATCATAAAAAACAGACGTTTGCAGACGTGCATCACTCAGTTTAAACCCGAGCATCTCTCATGAGATTGGAAAGACCGGAAAAATGACAACTGCAGACAATTTTGGTTGTTCTCATGCCTTAAACTTACGACACATGGCCTTGACGAAACCACAGTTCCAAAGATAATCTATTTAGAGCTCCAAGAGCGATGAAGGAGCTGTTTTCCGCAGATTTATCATGGTAAAGTTTTACAAAAGATAACCTCCTGTCAGTTACCATTAACCATCCACCTTCAGATCACTCGGGGGCAAAAGGGAAGAAAGTTGCAGGAACTTTACAGCAGCCAAATTCTTTCTTGTGAGTTCTCCGCAGGCTCTTTTCATCAGATATCATCATCGCTGCTGTGACAAAGCTCCCCTCCTCCTAATTAAGATAGTCTGTTAATATTATATTGATTAATTTCAGATGAAGTCAAGTGCTGGCACTAATCAGGCTGTTAGGAAAATTCCTCCATCAAGATTCACATTTTTATTATCGTTCATTTTCGCCGTAACTTTTTGTTTGTGTGGAGCATATGTCCCAAATTAATAAAGCCAGGCAGTATACTGAACCCTCCTCTCTCTGTCACTGCTTGTCACAGTAGAATTGGCCTCAAACTTATTCTCTCTCTCCCTCCCTCTCTCTCTCTCTCTCCCTGTATCTCTCTCTCTGTTCTTTCTGTTTTCGCGCAAGTGTCCCAGTTAAGAAATTGCTTACATCCCACTCAGTCTGGGGCTGGATTGAAATTTCCCATAGGGTATGTACCAATATGCAGAGAGCACACTTCGACAGATGCCATCAGAGAACAAGCATATGAATTACCAGGCAGCCTGCCATCTTTGAGTTCAGACAGAATGGCATTAATACCTGATTACGATCCAAACAACAACACAACAACAACATGAAAGCCAAAGCAACTGGGAGCAGGTAAAGGTTTCATCATTTATATATTAATGGATTTA
Organism: Serranus cabrilla; assembly: GCA_903364295.1. NCBI lineage: Eukaryota > Metazoa > Chordata > Actinopteri > Perciformes > Serranidae > Serranus > Serranus cabrilla. The sequence goes on along the minus strand of CAFUXE010001590.1, from coordinate 268,780 downwards.
CTAACAAAGACTCTACTACCCCTCAAAAGTTAAAATGTCATAGAAGCTGCCAACAATCAGGGGACTTTGGAAAAAAAAAAAGAGGGGGGTAAGAAAATCAGATGCCGTCAGCAAATCACGTTCCAATAAATTAAATATTCGCCACTGCTGACCATAACTAATTCAGAAGCCATGAAAAATTCATGACTACAATTAAAGAAAACACGATCCCTTTAATTTTAAATGGCTGTAAATATTGGCATTACCCAATTAAGTCACATTTGACTGTAGGAAAAGTACCTGCAAATGAACCATAAACACTGAACCTATATGTTCCGGGAGGAAGCATGAAAGTTTCATTCGAAGTTGGAAGAAAATAAAACTTTAGGGATGCAACACAAGGTTATATATACAATTTATATGTATCTAATGTATGAGATATATGGAGTCCAATCATTATTTCTGTTTTACAAAATGTTTCCTCTTTTTTTTGTTACTCATCTTGAAGTATAATGGCAGAAATACTAATTATGGTTATATGGTTCAAGCTATAGAATATCTGCAGGCCCTATATAGATAATATGGAGCAGCATTATATGAAGTATTTCTATATACAAGGCTAGAAAAACTGTCCTCACCAGAGAAGAGACATTCCCAGACATGAACCAGGTCCCTTTTGTGTGTAAAAGCCAAGGATATTAATGATATTAATTATAGTTGTAGTGATGCAATGCAAATGCATTTTTGCAATGCACCGACAATGTGCAACAACAATTGCACCGAGAATTTCTTTTATAACATTTTTTTAAAAATGTGTTAACTTTATTTATTTGATTTATGTTCTTAAATTTATTGTGGAATCCACAAACTTACAAAATCAAAACAAAATAACCTGCTCATAGTGGCTCATAGCCAAGTATTTATCTGGTTGTTTTTCTAGCCTATTCAGCGGAGATTGGCCATTTTTAGTAAATAAATACTGACTTCTGCCAGACAATAGGGATAGCTGATAATTTTTGGGAAATTGAGTGGTTTTCCTCTTTAAGCAGTTGCTGCGTCAGCTCTTTGGCAGTGGGAAAACACAGCGTGGTGACTTTGATAGCACTCTTCCTGCTCTCAGCGCACATCATGATAAACGGTCCATTTTGGAATCCATAATGGACACTGATGTAAGAGCACTCTTCTCTCTTGACATTGACCTGTCTTCTACTCTCTTTCAGGCATTAAGTCATCTCACAGAGCACTGTCTGTTTGTGCTGTTGTTTTGTTTTGAGGAAAATTAATTTATTGGATTTTCTGCATTTGTTTCATTTTGTTGTTTAGATGCTTGGTAATTGAAGGGAATGCTCATTTAGACTCAACCACATTCTCCAAACCTTTTAATTAGCCGCACAGTGATTGTACACATTAACGGCTAATGTAAAGTTTTATTACAACACTGCAATGGTAACAAAGTGTGATGTGGTCCGGCCCCCCCCCGCAGCGTTTAGTCTGTAAAAGTAAAGGCAGGCTGATGGTTAGCTCCCACTTCCCGTCTCAGTTTCCCCCCTTTAAATGAGGCAAACACAACATCACAACATGGACACTGACTTCCCCGTGCCTTCCTCCCTACCATCTAATCTCTGCTGCCTCTCGTGTGAGGAAACAGTTGCATGTAATGTATACAAGACATAATGTGAGTCAGAGAGGAATTGAAGGAGAAGGTAGGAGGGATTTAAGGAAAGGGGCAGATTGGAGGGGCGTTGGGCTCCCAGATGCCCTTGCCCCTGTGTGTGCATGTGTGTGTGAGTGTGTGTGTGTGTGTGTGTGCTGCCGTTCCTTGGAGATGACTGTCAGCAGGCGGTGCC
>CAFUXE010001590.1:211492-243339 GCA_903364295.1 Serranus cabrilla | reverse complement strand
TAATTTCCAGACCAAATAAAGAAAAAGAATTCAAAGGGGTTTTGCAGCTTCTTTAACACAGCTGGAAGCACACATCAAAGAGTCGTGCACAACAGAAAACACAGTCCTGGACCTTAGTATTCCAAGTGAAATACCTTGTTCAACAAAAGACACACACACCGTCTATTTTTTTGTGCCTTTATAGTGTTGCACTATATGTCAATCATATTTAACCAAACTCACAAGCAACACATTTACACCTAATGGGCAAACTTTGAATGTGAAGGCAAGCTGACTAACACTGTCTAATGCAACACTGCACACTGTATGTGAAAACTGGAAATATTGACTGTTGCATCAGGAACATGAGACAGAATTGGAGATGTGACTGGCCTGAGATGTACAAAAGGAAGATTTCCATACTTGTCTCATGAAGGCTGGAGAAGTTTCAGCTTGACAATAATGTTTTAGTTTGCTTCAATTGGATTTCTCATGAATTACTTTGGAGTTATTTTGATATCATTTAAAGCCAATATTTATCAAGAACACATTGTTTTATGATCAAAACAAGTCCACAGTAAAAAAGGAGGTCGTAAAGCTCTTCAGCAGGGACACTGTTGTTCGACTGGCTGCACAGAAGCAGGGCCGCACACTTCAATTTTCTGCTGACCAAATTGTAGCAGCAACGTGTGGACTATGTCCTATTTGTAGGGGAATGGTGGTTAAACTTCCATTTCATGACATGCAGAAAAATGCACCATCATCATCCCCCTTATGCCTTGTTGCTGTAACCCTTTCTTTGTGAAAATACAGAGAATCAAGCAAAAGATGTGATCTGGCATCATGTTAAGGTCCAAGGTCAGAGGTCAGTACCAAACCCTTGTTAACCCAAGTGATCTTTGACAGATAGAAGCTGATGTGGATGCACTTACAGTGAACTGGTTGATGAAGGGAGCGATATTGAAGCCCAGTGTGGGCTCCTGACCCTGCACAGCACTCTCCAGCAGCAACGTTTCCGACTCCACCATCATGCCATGGATGACAATCTTTGCTGGGAAAATACTTCCTCCATCCTCCAGCAAACACCTAGGAAAGAGCATTGAAAACAATTTTTCTTTTTTATATCAAAATAATAGCCTCATGAAGGTTCCTGTACTGAAACCTTACAGATAAATCTCCCATTATTGCAAATGTTACGGTTACAAAAGTGATCAAACATTTCTGCCACTCCGGCCGCGTCCCCTTACCTCGCCAGTGAAGCTTTCTCCATCAGCTTCTGCCTAATGAGACCACAGGTTTCTACACAGTCCAGCATGATGGCGCTCCACAGCTTCTCCCTGGTCGGCCTTTTCAGCATCCCCTGCTCGTCCTCCATGTGGTTGAGCCAGAACTCTAGACGCTGTTCCGGGACATTATTGGCCCGAGCCAGTCTCTTTAGCACTTCCTGTTGCTTGTTCTTTTCCACAGAGCTGTACGCTTTTACGCGGCCCTGGCTGGCAGCGATGAGCGAGAGCAGAGAGAAGCCCTCTGACACATCGAGGACATAAAACAGGTCACTGCTGTCTGTGGAGTCAGGGAGGACAGACTGAACATCTGATCCTCGCTCTTTGTTTTGGCATTTCACCTTCAGCTGGGAGATGAGTTTGGCCAGCGCGTTGGAAAAACTCTGGTGGTAATCCTGGTTGTTCAAGAGCGCCATTTCCGAACACTCCAGCATGCAGAAGTCTTTACTTTGAGTCTGGTCAGTCTGAAGACAAGCTAGAGCGCTGCACAGTTCTGCCTCTGGGTTTTGATTTGAAATGGGGTTTCCAGAGTCCTGCAAATCCAGACGCTCGTCTAAACGGATTTCATGCCCGTCTCTCAGCACAGCGACACTGCAGAGCCTCAGGAAGGCATCTCTGCAGGAGACTTCAACAATCAGCTCGTCTCGGGGCTTCAGGACAAAACCTGAAAAGAATCAAAGGAAGAAAACACTGACTTGGCCTGATTATACGAAATGTGTGCGAACCTCTCTAAAGTTTTAGTACCAACTGAAATGTACTGAAGCAAAGACCATTTTAAACTGTCAGGCACCGAAAATGTCTGGCCTGATTTCTTAAGTACGTTATTTTTTTAATAAGATACTTCCTTAATTTTGGTCAAATTCAAAGATCGACATCTTTTTAAAAAAATTAAAAAAAGGTTATTGTAGAAAAGCATCTTCGAATTTCTAAAAGTTCAGTATAAAAAAGGATTTATCTACACCTGCTGTAAAAAGAAACTATATAAAACTCCTGAAATAATCAGAAAGGGAAAAACTGCTAATAAATAAACAATAACATTATTATTCATAAGTTCATGCTTATGATTTAATAAATGCTAAGCTGACGGGGGTCCAAGGTTGGAAGGTGTTGCCTGATCTACGGACTGTTAAACCCTTTCAGGCAAATTTCTGATTTGTGTAATATAAATAAAATTGACTTGACAATTGAAACAGTTTCAAAAAGAGACAGAGAGTGAATAAAGAGGCAGAGGGAGAGCGAGGCCAACAGAGAAATGAGATTCAGGGGACCGGGTGCACGGAGGGAGGGGGAGAGGCCCAGAAAGGATTCCTACAGGAATAACATCTGTTCCTGTCTCCATGTCAGCGCGCGGCTCGTCACAGGCATTTGGGAAAAATGCATATTTATCGCCTATAAGAATTTCATGAACACTAAAGAGTGTCACAGGCGATCACGGAGCACACGTCACAGCGACCGGGAAACGGATGTTGGTGATCACCGGGAAAGGTGGCGGCTCCCCTGACGCTGCCGACGCCAATTAGCAGCGCGGTGAAAAGCTGTTTGAGTCGCGTCTGAGAGATGACGCTCTGCAACGCCAACTGGAACATGTCACCTCATGTCAGCGGCTATTAGCTTCACAGTCAGGATGATGAGAAAGTAAAGAATATGCACGGCTCTTAGTGACATTTGGCACTTTATAAGTTATTCATTTAAACTTTTTTTGCATTTCTTGGCAGTTTAAGTGTGTTTGAAACTCTAGTTCTTTTATTTTGTAGTGATGTATTCCATCAATGGGTCTTAAAAGTGTATGATCTAAAATTTGATTTTCACACTGGCATATTGTGGTCTTCAGCAGCGGTGGAAGAAGTATTCAGTATTGTATTCTTTAGTTAAGTAAAAGTAATATTACCACACTGTGAAATTACTCCACTACAAGTAAAAGTCCTGCATTAAATATTGACTTAGTAAAAGAACAAAAGTATCATCATCAAAATGTACTTTAAGTTTCAAAAGTAAAAGTACTCTTTATGCAGAATGGACCCACTCAGATTGATTCATATTGTGAATATATTATCGATGCATTTATGTCAGCAGCATTTCACTGCTGTCCAGGTAGTGATTTAGACTAATATACTTTTATGTGGTTGAATTTATAAACATGGATAATCATTTGAAATTGATTGTATTTTTTCATGTTAAATCTTGACCTGAAAAGTAACTAAAGCTGGCAGCTAAATTAGTGGAGTAAATACAAGTTCAATATTTGCCTTTAAAGCTACATATGTGGCAATACTCAAGGTTTCTAAGAACTAAATCTTAATGCCATGATAAAGATATCATCCTGTCATGCGAATAAATAATTCTTCTCACCATTTCAAATGGAGATTAAGCAAAAAATAGTTAGAAGTCTTGGTCCAACGTTGACTGCACTGAAGTAGTTTTGATGAATATGGGACGAAATATTTCCCGCAAGTATTGCTGGTTGGATTTAATACAGTTAGAAAGGTTAAATACTGAATGTATTGTAGTCTGACACACACACACACACTGCCCTCATCTGATGTGACATGGAAATGCACGATAAACCAGAGAACAGAATACAAGCTGAAGGGGAAATAAATACATTTTAGTCATGAGAATTTGGAACAAGAATGGACAATTGTATTGGCTCCTCCATATTATCTCTCTGCACGCCCACTGAATCTTACCCCTGGTGGTGTGGACGGGGTAGATGGCCTGCTCCCAGCAGGTGTCCTCCTGGGGTCCAGTGGACAGACTGCTCTCCTCATCCAGGTGGAGCTGGAACCAGACGGCCAGAGCGTCCAGCACCCCCCCCTGAGTGACAGGCAGGCGGATCAGCTGAACCTCCCTGGAGCTCAGCCCCTCCAGCTCCTGCAGGTCACCACAACAGAGCAGTGGAGTCGTTACAGGGACGAAAACAAAAATAAAACCAACCTAACCATGACAAGAATCTGATAGTTTGGTAAAGTTACATCTATAATGTACTAATGCCCACCAAATTATGTGGATATTCTTGTTTCAACAGTTACAAAAGCACAATAAATGTGTCGTTCTTTTGTGGCACTTTGCAAGTAAGCTGGGGATATTTTCAAATATTTCTAAATTATATTAAAAAAGTAAATGGTAATTTTAGCAAAAGCGCTTTGAAGCCTAAGGATTTAAGGTGGAAATGCAAAATTACCGTGTGAGATAACATCTAAACCCCTTGAATGGGATATTGAAAAACAAACAGAAACCCTAAAAATGTGGAAAAACTAAATGCAACAACAGGAAAGCTCTTTCATTTCTTTTTTTTTACTCTTGCTTACTGTCATATTCTGAGGACTGTAGCTGATGTGGACCACACAACAGAGTCGGGCTACAGTGACAGAAAATATTGAAAAATGTCCATCATAGTTTCTGAAAGTCCAAGGTGAAGTGTTTCATTTTTTGTTTTTGTCGCTCCGAAACCCAAAGATAATAAGTTTCATTAAAGAAGCAGAAAATCTCCATATGTAAGAGGCTAAAAACTTCCTTTTATGACATTTTTGCAAGAACAATTACTTTAACAATGAATAGATTATCCAAGTAGTTGGCAAATACTTTTCTATCTGTATGTCAGAGTACTAAATGGCTGACTGAATTACACTGCGGTGCTCTGAAGTCTGAGTGTCACTTTCCCAAAAAGAGTTTTCCTCACTGGCACATTATCACAGCTCTGTCATCAGCCTAAGTTTGTCTGAAGGTCCCTCCTGGTCATGTTTGGATAAGTATCAACTAATGATCCTACTGGTGCTGTGTGGGAGATAAACACTGAGGCTCCAATCTGCCAGGTGTTCACTGCGAGCTAATAAACCACCAACACTCCCTGCAGGCCAATAGCTAAATAATAAGTGGCCACTGATGTGCAATATTTTGGCCTGTGAGGCAGCCAATATGTTCGTTTTATGGGGCCGGTGGAAATATGGTCAGGTAAATTAATTATTTTTCTCGGAGTCAAAACACATTAAATTGATAGTAGCTGAATGAATCCAATTATCAGAGTTTATCAGCATCTGTTGTCCCCCGTTTGTGCTCACCTGCACGTTGTTGAAATCTATGTTGAGGGCTGTGAACGGCTCAGTGAGAGGTTTATATCCTCCCGGCAGCCTGCTGAGTCTCTCCGTGGTGTAAGGCTCCATGGAGTCGTCCGGCTCCGGGCTGCAGCTCACGGGGCTGCGCAGCTCCCCGGCTGCAGCTATGGACAGACCGCCCACCTCCGACACACAGAGCCTGCGTGAAAAACAAACAGCGCTGTAATAATGAAAGGTCCAGGGTCTGTTGTTCTGATATGTTAATTCAAGGAGAGCGTCTTTTATCAGACACACACAGGCTGCTCACAGGGAAGACAGGTGGACTCCTACCTGTGGTGCCTGCGGATCTCCAGGCTCTCCACAGCCATGCCAAACACAGTGGCTCCAGCAGGGATGACCCGCCCTGTCGCTGACTGCTCCTGGAATTCGTTCTCGCCTCTCTTTAGGACAAGAAAAATGCACTTTTAATGAAACTACACTTTAACCCTCCTTGATGGCACGAAATGAGAGTTAATAAAACATTAACCGGCTTACTCTACAGGCTCAGTGACATTTCACCTTCAATCTGAATGTCCAGAGGCGTATTGGGACCAAGTGACCCCGGCTCTGTATCGCCTTTGGAGGCAGTAACAGAAGCGTTACAGGGTCCGAGGTGGGCTCACTGTGAACTGATGGAGCCAGCAAAACGGAAAATATGTGACGTTGCATGTGAAATCTAATGACTGCTGCTCCATAAGTTCTCCACCAGCACATTTTTTAAGAGCAGAAACAGGCCTCTCACTTCAGTAAGACAGTAATCTAATCTAACACCTTTGCTTGAATATGGATCATGAATTCACAGACCAGGGACCCCAATATTACGCAGTTGAAGAATCAGATGAATGTCCTGAGGCGTAATGACCGCAGAGCTTCTGTAGGGCACTAATAATACAGTATGAAAAGGGCTTACATGTTGCAATCAATGGGAAACCTGATGGGTGAGGCCAATGCAGGAGTGCCTCAACCTGTTTTCTATCTAACTGCCAGCAGGGGGCAACTGGTTGCAAGAAGAAATCTGTTTGTATATGATCCAACAGAAAACTGACCCTTCTGACTTGATTTGTTACCTTATGTTCTCATAATGAGTTCATGGTTTGTTAATGTCATTTGCAACTTCTTGGAAATAAACCACATTGTTTTACATTACAAGTTGACAAGGATTGCTTTAAAGCCATCATTAGTTCATTAGTTATCATTAGTTATTTCTGCCAACATGAAATGGGATCTGTTCTGGTTCTTGCAGTAACTTTCAACCGTTCAGAGCATTTTGGACAAAAATTAATTGGTTTGGATCCTAATAGGTTTGTTCTCCAAACCCCCATAATAAAATATCAGGTTTTTGTTCGACCTGAGACAAATATCTGAAATAACGAGACACAAACTACCTGGTAATGAACATGATTTTCCATCTTGCTACTACTGTTTTTATTGTGCAATGCCCTCCGTTAATGACTCATCCTTCATTTCCATGGTTCTGCTCAAAACAGTTGGAAAACGCAGTCTGATTCACAGGATAGCATCAAGAATCTGGAATGGAGCCGGTTCAAGACCCAGAGCTTGGTTGAGGGAAAAGGGGTTTGGAGGCTAAAACATTTCCTGTCCTCCAAGCCCTGAATCCCTCATCTGTGAAACTTTACAATAACATTTTTAGGATTTTCAAACCCTGTATGTCAGAGAAACGTCAAGAGGTTCTGGGCACCAAGAACTCATTAATATTGCACCGTGGCAACTGGAGAACAAAGTTGTGCTTCCTGTCCTGTGTTTGTGTTTAATCATTGAAGTTACCTGTGGGGGCAGCAGGAGGTGGTGCCAGGCATGAATCAGACTCTCTATGATGCCCTCTCCAAACAATCCAGCATCCACCGTCTCTGTCACCACCAAGGACACCCTGAGAAAAACAAAACACTGAGTGGGAAAACAACAACACAAGCACAGAAAAAGACTACGGTCCTGCTCTGTAGGATTGATGTAGAGTACTGTTGGTGTAAATTGCACCTTTGTGGGATGTCCTTTGGCACTTCCATCTCCAGAGACTTCATGTGGAGGATCTTGATGCTGCCGTCCATCCCGTTAGCGGTCAGCACCTCACAGGCCAGCTCATACATCGTCTTGGACAGCTCACAGGCGTACACCTCAGCAGCTCCCGCCGTCTTTGCACACATCCTTACCAGAGAGAATCAGAAAATCAGAACAACAACACTCACGCTTTGAAACACAGGTCCTGCACTCCTCAACGTAAAAATAAAAAGTTTCCAAATTCTCACCCAAGGATCCCAGTGCCAGTACCTATGTCCAGTACAGTGTTGCAGCCGCTCTGAACGGCCTTCTGGATGGCTTGCTGATACTTGCGGTTCCTCCCGTGGTCGTTGAGCATTAGGAAATGCCAGCGCTCCACCAGCCAGTTGGCCACGCGGTAGAAGTTCTCCCTGGCTTCTGGGTAGTCTGGTCTCAGCTTCAAGGCTTTATGGAAATGACCTGCGGCTTCGTCTCTGAAGCCCATTCTGGATAAAAAAAGGAGATCCACAACATTTCAAAAACATTATAAGCAGATCCGTCATCTAAATAATATGAAGTAATTGTAATTACAGGACAGCTGTACCTGAACAGGTGTTCACCCATGCTGTTCAGGATAACCTCATCAGCAGGAAACAGCTCCAGCGCTTGTTCGTAACAGTCAAAGAGGTCCTGAATGCGGCCTACAGAGTCCAGCTCTTCTGTCCATTTGAAGAGAGTGAACCTGAAGGACTCCTAGAAGGAGAGGCCACAAAATGTAGCTCCATAATTAAACATCTTTCGATTCTGCAGCAGTAAAAGCAGATTGCTGCACGTATGAATTTGGCATTAAATGCACACAGTCAGGGTTTAGAGTGTAAACAGTCGTTACCTTGGCAAAGTCCTTAAACATAGGTGCCAGGTTGAGGACCAGAAGGTAGTGCACAAACGCAGTGCCATAGTCTTGGTTGAACAGGCACTGCTGGGCGCTTTCCAGGGAACTAGAGACCAGCTCGTTCCTGGCAGGGTCCTCTCTGCGTCGCCTTCGGGGCCTCCTGCCATGCTTCGGCCTCGCGCTGGCATTAGGCATCTCTTACAAAACAATTAAAAGGAGAATCTATTAGGAGATGATAATGTCTGATAAAACAATATACAGATTACAATTAGATTAAAGTTATACATATGACTATGTACCGTATGGCTCATAGACTATGGAAGCCCATTTGAGCCAGCAAAAGACAAAATCAGACCAAAAGGAATTTTTTCAGTCAAGCCTATGAAATTATATTTATGTATTTATTTTTTGGTGCAATTTTTTAGTATTAACTTGAGAAGTAAACTAATGAAGAGTTAATTTGCAAAAACAGATAAAAGTCACTCTTAAATTAAAAAAAACAATAGCAGTTTAATTGAGTTTCCCTTCAGTGCACAATAAAAATACATGATGTAGGAAAATTAAAAAAGTTTAAGAGCTATCACGTAAACATCAAAACACCAGTTTGACTGATAATCCCTTGACTGCACCAAAAAATAAAATAATCATAATTATAAAAATTTTTAAAGGAATCTAGGAATATAAATCAAAACTAAGTTCATGATTGGTGAAAAAGAACCCTTCACATTTTTACCTATTATTAATTTTGACACAGAAGAGCTCATAGTTTTGACTTTCCAATACACATAATTCTATTTTGGTCATTTTAAAATATTAGCTAATATTATTTTCCCTGAATAAGGGCATCTTTACATGCCCAAATGGTATCACAACATAACATAACAATGTAACTACTTAGTAGGAAACAAGTACGCTAATGTTTATAACATTAAAGAAAACGTTTATAAAGACTCTTCGAACTAAATGTGAAAGTACTATACAGACATCGTTTTTAACTTATGTTGACTTACTGTTTGTTGTTTTAGATCACAGGAGATACACGGAAAGGATCAGTGCTGTTCAGTTAAAGTACTAATGTTAATGTTGTTAACATCACGGTGATGTCCGATAAAATCGTTAGCATCGTTATAAGCAATCCTTCCTCTGGCAGCAGCCTAACCTATGCTCAAATGATAAAATATGTTCTAACAGCAAGTTACAATGGGTTAACTGCATGTCAAAAAACGACCACATCTGTTTTTATCTATATAATAGCAGCGAGATGTTGGTAAAAACTGTAAATCACATTTCTTCCACCGTAAAACCAAACAGGGAACGTGTCCGCGCCCTTAGAAGCCCGGTCAGAAACAAGTAACGGGACTAGGTTCCACCAACAAAACTGTCATGAACTTGAATATATTTAAAAGTTACAAACTACTGTATTAACTGCAGTAAAAATGGTGAATAATAATTCCGGCAGGTATTTTGAAATTGGGCTAAAGACGCATTTTCCCGCCTTAGAATTACCTCTGACGGAACCAATCACGGACTAATCTTGAAGCACAATCAAAGAGTGAAACGGATCAGAATGGTTCCCACCCGTGAAACTGCTACAGTAGAACAAGGACGAAGCAGTTTAAAATGATAATGAGCTAGAGATGGGACTGTTAAACAAGAGATGGGACCAGTCTTTGTTTTGCAGGTCACGGGTGAGTCTCAAGTCTTTAAACTCAAGTCCAGAATCAAGTCCCAATTCCTAAACCTTGAGTTTCCAGTCCTAAACAAGTCCCAATATGCTCTTCACCAAATGCAATGCAATTTCAACAAGGGCAATATGTTACATGAACAAAAATCGTTAATGTTTATTTAATTGTTTATTTGCTTATTATAAAAAAATATGTTAAAATACGTGCAAAAAATTGCCATTGCTTTAGACTGACTTTGGAGATTGGGAAACTGTTTTTCTGCACCAAATAAGCGTTGTATTTTAATTTTCTCTTGTCTCTTTGTACTTAAACTTTACCACATTTGAGAAAAATGTACCTTACATTCCATTACATTTATATGCCAGTTGTAGTTGTTACTTTACAATTCAAGACTGTAATATACAAACAACATCATGTGCATCATTGGCACTGTTATTGATTAAACAAGAAAGATCCACAAGAAAGGAAAAACTGCACCATACTTCAACTGACTATAACTTTAAAATGCTACTTACACATCAATGCGTCATTAATAATGATCTGAAATAATACAGAAATAATACAATCATCCCTTCATTGTGACTTTTTGCATGTCAAGTACTTTTTCTTTTTTTACATAATTAAGGTTACCTACATTTTATCATTCACTTTACAGAACTTTACAGAAAAAGTTAACTTTATTATCGACATTTTGACTTCTTTCTCAACACTGTCTTTCGACTTTTCCTTGGACATTTTATTTTGACTTTATTCTCGACATTTCGACTTTTTCCTTGACATTTAATTTCGACTTTATCCTTAATATTTGAAGTTTTTTCTCGACATTGTATTTCGACTTTTTCCTCGACATTTGTACTGTTTCCTTGACATTGTATTCGACTTTATTCTCGATTTTTTTTCCTAATCCTCTTCCGTACCATTGCTCACCGGGCGGCGAAGCGAAGCCGGACGTAGATTTGAGGGCACCATCTTGCGCAGGCTGCTTAATCTTTGGCAGAAGTTTTGCTACACGCACACAGATGTCAGCAGAGTTTCTCAATCTGTCACTTTGCTAGGTGGAGTACGTTTGATGAACGAAGGGGGAAAACTTGGATAAAGCTACCATGACTTTCTGACAACTCCTGTGTGAACCGACTTCCTATGAACTCTTCTCCCGTAAACGTGTTGTTCTCACCTTTTTAACCGCTTTACCTGTCCGCTTTCAGTCTTTTAGTTTTTTGACAACTGTGGAACAACACCCATGCGCCTGTGTCAGAAGTTAACATGCTAACAACCGTTAGCTGCTGCTGCTGCTACTTCACGTAGCTATGTTTTCTCTGCTAGACTTGAAACTGTCAGCGGTATTTTGACTGTAACAGGCTAAGTTTTCTTTTTAGCTACAAAGTTAGTTTCGACCAGTTTCCCGTTCTTGAAAAACGAAGCTATCAATCTGTCACAGAAATGGGACTACACCCGCTGGAATTCAGTGAATGCTATCTGGACAGCCCCAGCTTCAGGGAGAAAATCAAGGCTCATGAAGCAGAGCTGGACAGAACTAACAGGTTTATCAAAGAACTGTACAAAGATGGGAAAAACCTCATCAATGCAACAAAGCGTAAGTTGATTTTTAATGTTTTTTAAACGTAGAAAAAAAAAGTCTGAAGAAGAAAAGTCTGTTCAGGCTCCAAAAAATCACACTTGCCTTGAGGAGAACTTCTTCCTCAGTTTGTCTTTTGCATTTTGTTTATGTATGTTTGTTTAAACTTACCCAAAAGTTACACAATAGAAGAAATTAATATACAATGATAAGACACTCGTGAGGATCAAATCAAGGCGTTGTCTTTCTTATCAGTTTGAACATTACTTGTTTTTATTTTGCTTTATGATGATATTATTCATGTTTAACACTGAACCAAAAAGGCCCTGAGATCATGTAGTAACCTGCTGCTGTGTTTGCTCTCAGTCACACACCTCTACTGGGTTAAAAACGATTAGATTGTTATCTGTTTGAACTCTACTCTTGTGGGTTGGGCTTGTTTATAAGGTGCAGTGCTCAGTGTTGTTTGCAGCCAGACTTCAACACATAGTCATCAGAAGTGGACTGTTGTCAGTGTGTGTTGTTGGAAAATCCCTCAGCCTGCTTACATAACGTTTTATCATTGCATTAAATCAAAATGCGTTGAAACATGTCCAGTTACAACGAGATGGTTGCAGAATGTCTCACAATATTTAGGCAATCTTTTAAATGTTTGAATGTAATTTCTATTGCTGATTTTCCTTTTTTAAAACTAGGTAATTACTAACATGGTAGTAACAAAGCTGCAGAACTAATTCCTTGCATGTTTTTCTACTTTAGAACCTTCAGACAGACTTACTTCATCAGGTTAGTTCAGTGCTGCTTGTTAGTCGCACAGGTATGTCTTTCATTTTGCCTTTAGGACAGCTGAAATTCTTGCAGCAAGATGGTGTCAAGCCTGCACAGCGATCTTCCTTCGTGCTGACTTCATAGTGCAAAACACTGATTCTTAGTGGCACATTTAGGGTTTAGATGCAGTTTAGCATTAAACTTTGACCTGTAAAGTAAAGAGTTTGCTGCTGACAGTAAAGTTGACCTCTTTAAACGTTTTCTCTTCCCGGTGCACCTTGGAAGCAGGTGAAGTTGTGCCAGAAATCCCAACGAGTCTAGTTAAATACTGTAATTTATTGTTGTGTGACTTTACAAGACCGTGTTGTCCTAATGTATGATTTTGAGCAAATTGTAGTTCAGAAAAATGTAAGTTTGTTTTCCAGATTTTAAGAGTTTAGTCTGCACAGCTGCAGAAAAATACAAGTTTTTACAGTTTGATTGTGATTTAGACAACAATCCTCAGCCTGTGGTGTATTTCTGGACATCACTATCAGTCCTTAAAAAACGTCTTGAAACTGCAGGAGGAAAGTTTAGGCTTGGCACAGGGTCACAAGGTCATGAAGGGATTCACCTGGTTGGCTGCATTGTTTAAGTGTTGTGGTATTTGATTTAAAGCAGGAGTGGTGTTCAGGTGTTGTATGTAACTTGTTGACAGCAGGTTTGATGGATCTGCAGATTCAAGTTTCTCCTCCGTCGCCTCTTTTATAGATGAGTTTTGCTCTTACAGTCACTTACATGGCCTCTCTGTCTTCTCTCTGTCCTCCTGTACTTCACATTACTCTTGTGCTAAGCTGTTATTTGCATACTTGTGGTCCATCGTATCTGTTAGTGTGAATGAGCCTTGTTGTTCTCTTCTAAACTCTGTCATTATGGTGAATAATTCACCCCCAAAACTGCAGCTTTATTCACTTTATATCTGTTCATTTTGTGTAAAAATCATTTTAAACTAAGTCCATTCGTTCTGATTATTTCAGTCGTTGCCAACTCAAAAACACACACAAACAAATGTATAAACATTAAGTCATTTCTTTGGAACTGGTGACAAACTAAGGAAAGTTTCTGCTTTCTGAAAAGGCGTAGGCTGAAGACTTTTTGCACCTACCCTTTTTATATTAGTCATCCTGTACACTTCCCTCTGGATTTATTCACTAAATGAAGTAAAATAATCAAAACAATGTGTGTAGTATATATCCCAAAGTCCCAAACACAAAATGAATACACACACTACTGTTGATACCTCAGTTTTATATATATTGATCATCTTATTGTTAGAGCCTGATGGATATGGGGCTGATAAAGTCATTTTTTGAGCTGGAATGAAAAAATAACTTTTTTATGCACATTTTTCACCACTCAAACTGCAAATGTACCCAAACGGTTACTTTCTCAAACATTAAACTTTATTAAATAATATTTAACATTTAACGCTTTCCTCCTTTGCTTTACTTCTGACTTATAGTTGGAGATTGCACGCCACTTCCTTCAGGTTTTTGCAGCCACATGGAGTTCCCTGGTTGAACTTCCACAGAGTGAAGCGTGAACTCTGGTATTCACGGTTGCTCACAGATGAGTTGATATTGATGCTCTGCTGTGCTGGTGTAAACTGATACACGGCATCATGTTTCAGAAGGACGTATCATGTCTTGTATTTCATGTCTTACTGTATATGACTGTTGCAGAAGAAGAAGCGCCACTTTTTTATGTTGATAAAAAACAAAGAGTATGTTTGTGACATGTGGAGTCTGTTAATGCTCTTTAGCTCCGTGTTCGCCTCTTGCTTATGAGGATATAATATAATAAGGAACCCTGCTCATACACTCCCACAGGGAGGACTGCAAAGTCAGTTGAAATTTCAGGAAGGAACTGATGGTCATGTTCTTATGTAGCGACATTAATGAAGTGCTCTCATCCTATTTCTGCTCTGCCTGTTCAGAGCATTGTGAAATATGGTCTTTTCCTTCTCCCTTCTTCTGTCGAATGACTGTTTTTGACTTTCTTTGATAACTGTAATCACGAGATGTTGACTCTTCTTACTAATAGCAGCAGTGGAGCAACTTAAAACTGCAAAAACATTAAAATAATAATGCCCACGGCCTGTCTGTTTTTGGTGTTGTAGTAAGTAAAACAATGCCCTTTACAAAGGGTGTTTCCTGCCTTGATGTTTAATTTAGGCGAGGCTGATTAATCCAACCTTGGCTGAGTATCTGTCAACTGTATGTGTTTGAATAAAAACACTCATGTTGAAACAATTAGTCACCAATAGGATATTAATCTGCATCAGTTTTAATATCTGATACATTGTTTTTGTATTTTTTTAAGAAGAAAATGCTCGGCTTTCACTCCTGTTGTTTTTTTTAGCCTCTCAAATCTGAACATTTCCTGCTTTTCTTAGTGTTACATGGCGTTGAACTTTGAGTTCTTGTTGTTAGATAAAAATAAGTCATATTTGGCTCTGGGAGTACATGACCAAACAATTAATGATGAAAATAATTGTTAGCTGCAGCCTTATTTGCTTGTGTATCTCGCTTGGTCCCACATGTTGTTCTTCAAGTGACCAGAACACATTAAATCTTGCACCTTTAACCTTGTGAGCACAATTTTTTCATTGATGGTTTGAAATATAAATATTTCAAACGTTCTGATTTTAATGACCTAATGGTTTCATCTAGGGTTATTTTACAGCATTTTATTCAGGGTAATAGTAATCTACTGCAAAACAAACTTTAGAACATATTTATTAGTATTTATTTATTCATACTTGATGCCCCTTTGACCCACCACTTACAGATGTCTTTGCATATCAGTGGCAAAGTCTGCAGCCTGCATCAGAGCACTTAGTTTTTCTTGTTATAAGGAAACAAGCTCTCAGGTTCTGTCATAGAGAAACTTGGCCCGAGATGTCCCGTTGATTCTCAGCAGTGTGCACGACTCCGGATGATCCCCCTGAGAACAATAACAAAATTGAGTGTGGACTGTCCCGACTCCCCACCGGTGCAGCAAAGCTTCTGTTGCAGCTCTTTCACAGGTTGGATTCATCAGATTCAGTGCAACGTATCGGGCCGCTGCTTCAAAATCTATATAACGGAAACACTGGGGATTTCAGTTTATATTCATAATTTTCCTACAAATAATCAGATTGTAAATCCAGGATGATACCACACAGATTTCAGGGCTTAAGGCCATTTCTGCACCCTGCAAAGAGGTATAATGAAGTTCAGAGTAGTTTTATGAAGGGTTTCATCTAGTGTTGTTAATTCACACTCTCTGCCTTGCTCTTATTACTGGGACATTACTCTGATAATCTTGTCTCTTGAGAACGTGACCCTGTGTTTGCTTCTCCTCTTCACAGAGATTGTACAAAATAGCCGGGCAGTTTTTTTTCTTCTAAATCTGCCTTGTTTGTGGTTTGCAGCTTTGAAGCTCAGACAGTTGTTTTTGATGAGTGGAGTTGATTTGGGGCGGCTAAGCTGTGTAATCCTCTCTGTATATGACGGCCACACCATACGATCTAACACTCAATGTGTGCAGTGTTGTTGAATGGTTGATCTGGCGTGCTGGAGGACACACTGACAGATTTAGTCTTGTTTACATGCTGTGGAGTGAAGAGTTGTAAGATAAAATGCTCTACGTTTTGTTTGACCTCAGAATGATCTGCTGTTTAAAAGACAGTTGTTGATCTCTACATCCCATTCCCTTCCCTGCCTGTCAGTGACTGGGAGGATGTCCCACTACGGAAAGTCCTTGGTTGGGAGAGGAAACCTAATAGCGGGGCCCTGGGCCAGAGAGCCATGACATGGAAGTGCCCACTAGAGGAGCAACATGCAGATGTGCTTCTGTTTCAGAGGGTTTCCTCCACAGGAACTGTGTCCTGTCTGTACCCTCTTAACTCCCCACACTGTTGTCTTTAGCAAATATGTTGATTTGTCATTTGTAGAAGAAAATATTAGCTTCCAATTCTGAATTTTTGTGTGTTTCTTTCATGTTCTGTCATTGCTGCAATCTTCTGAAAAATGAAGTTGGACAGAGCTGCAGCGGGGTCAATCGTAGTCATTCCCACAGCTGGACTTCCTCTGGCGAATTGACCACTTGGCTCATAAAGCAAAATGATTTGTATTTTTTTTCCTCCTCACTTTCAGTTCCACAAACCCTGCCATGTGAAGGTCTTTTCTTTTCTCATTGGCAGACAGGTTTAAGAGTAGCCTGCCATGGTGTGCTTTGGCTCACTGCTGCTCTCTGTAATCACATTACTGATTCTGCCAAAGAGCCACATCACAATCTTTCATTAAAATCGCATTAGTACAAGACGTGAAGTCATGTGGGAGGAGCGCTTTTTTCATCGCTTACTCCAGAGAGGACAAGACCTGCTCTAAAAATGATGCCTGATGGCACAACTACGCTATTGGGGCTCTTTTCTTTGCGTTGAGAACTAGCTGATTGCATGTAGACCCTGATGCTTGTATATCTTTCATTAGCTAATTGGTTATTATTGACAGGATACTGGCCTGTGCAGCCTCACCCTACAGACTTGTTTTGAGGATCAGGAAGTCATGAATGAAGTAATGCTGCTCTGTGGGCAGGGAGTTGGGGGGGAGAGAGATTGTGGCCCTGCAGAGGGCAAAGGTGGGAGGCGAGTGTGGGGCAGGGATCGGGCCTGGAAAAGATGGGAGAGTGGAACAGGAAGGACTGTGGAAAGGCACAGTATGTAAACGCTGGCCGCTGTTTGAGGGCCTGGACCAGGCAAGCTGTGACCTAAGTGGCACATCTGATGAGACTGTAGAAATCATAACAAACATCACTGCAACAGGCGCCAATAAATACACTGTGGACATCTTCAGCAGCTGAACTCTGACATATACATACCGTTTCTGGTGTGTTTGAGGGAAAACTTTTTGCAGCAGCAGACAGAACTTGCAATGTTAAGTTTCCTGCTTTAAACCTTACAGTGCAGAACTTTTGTCTCTGCTGTTTTTACACAAACGCTGTCGACATGTGCTGATGACGTATGGCTGCAGGTGAGCTCGCCCAAAGTGCTCCCTTCAAGTCTTCCCCATAGACTGTATAACAATAGTGGACATAGTCATCGTGACATAACCACTTGGTTTGTAGACTGCTGCTTTGAAGCTGTGAGTTTGTCTTTTTGACTTGATTCGTTCTAAATAGTTTGATCAGTGGTCTTTATAAAGGTCGACCAGCAGATGCAAAAAGTAGCCACGTTTCCATTAAAGTCAGACAAATTTTGGAGCGAAATTTTGAAATGCAAATTAGTGAGTTTCCATCAATTGGTTTAGAGCGAATAAACAACGCTGCATAAACATACTTCTGTCAGAAGATGCCTGTGTTCCTAAGAAAGGATTGTTTATGATGTTTACTTATTATTCATTTACTTTTTCTGTTTGTCTGAATGAATAATAATTATAATTGTATGATGGAGGACAGAGGCAATTTTCCATTTGGCCAGTAATATTGCCAAAAATTTGATAATGCTCCACAATAAATAGAAGGCTTTAAATAGACCCTGTGCTTGGATGGGTGTCAGCTGATAGCCTCCAGTGATTAGTGAACAGGGATCAGCCCCAAAAATCCCAATCTGAGCAACCAAACCAGAGTGTACCCCACCTCTCACCCAATAGGTAATTATAGTCAGTCAGAATAATGATATTAATGATATTTTCTAACAAGAGTTTTTTTGTTAATATGTTTTTATTGTTGAAGTGACATATTTTAAGCTAGAAGTTAATTGATAACCTTGATAATAGTACGCTTTCATAGACTCAAAGTCACTATCTTTTAAAAAGTTCAAACTAAAAGGGAGAAACTGTGTGTCTGAGTTAAGATTATTCTGCCACACATTGTGATTTTTGTATCTAAAGCCACCTCTGCCTGTAGTGCTCCATAATAACCAGAGCCCTGTGATTCAGTACCCTCCCCATTGTGTCATCTTTGTTTTCCTTCCCACCTCCTCTGAACAGGGGCAGCAATGTTTATGTCACAAAGAGCTCGACTTTTTGTGTGTGTGTGTTTTCCTATTAGAGGACAATCTGGCCTGTAATATCAGATATGTAAGGTGGGGTCTGTATGACTCACACGCTGAAGCCTGTAGACTGGGGTCTCTGGCTTTCTGCAGAGAAACTAGCCAAGTTTGACAGTTCCCAGGTTTGCTGTGAAATGCCTTTCTTTAAAAGGCAAAAAGCAGGAGAAGCCTTTGCCTTGGACTCGTGTGCCCTAGTGTGTGTGGTATTTCTATCTTGTGATAGTTCTTTCCTCCAGGACAGCAGCTATCATTTCAATCTGTTATGCAGGCCTCTCATCTGACACTTTTGTTTATTGCTTCACTGATTGTATCCAGTTGATCTATGCTGTTTTAACTTCAATTGACACTGCACAGGGACAGGAACGCTGTTGCTATTTTTTCCTTCTCTGAATGTTGCTGCCTGCCGTAGATTAGCTCTGGAGCTTCGTGTAACCGGATAACATTCATTCTTCATGTTTTATGTAATGAAGTCCACACAGCCTGGCCCCATATATTCTCATATTAACTGTCCACCCTGCAGTGAGTTAAACATGCATGCAGCCTGTGTAATCACATTGTGGATGGGTGTGATCTGTGCACCATGCTCGCATATGGCTCCAATAAAGAGCTTGCAAATCTATCCCTTGACATCACTGTTCTTGGAGTACACACTAATTGTCCACAGTGACCTGAGCCTTGATGCAGCCTTTTGTGTTCGCAGAAAGAATTCCACAGCAAAATGTAAAAGACCCACATTTGCTTTAGATGTATCTGTGGATAATAAATAAAAGAGGCTAGCACATTTAATTGAAAACAAAGTATGATTTCGTATGTAAATTATGCAAGAGATGGCAATGCAATGCAACTTTCAACACCCCTATTAACTTCCTGCTTTTATTATGTTCTGCAAGGGAACAATAAAAACTTGCATGACTCTCATCGTACCTTGAAGAATGATTTCACTCTCATAATGCCATCAGTTCTTCATTATCTTTCACCATACTGTGACGCGGACACTGACTTTACGTCAGACACAATATAGTGTGTTGAGGCTTTGTTAAGGTGTGTCAAGGTTCAATGTAATGTTGGCAAAACATGTTTTTACTATCCGGGGCAGTAAATGAACTTTCCACTCTACATACATGTGTGTTTTGGGATAATCTGAGCTCTGCAGTTTACCAACAATGGCTCCATGAGGGTCTCTGATTACCCACCAGGCTGATAATTGAGGCTTAGGTTATTTTAATGTATTTTATTATATGATTTATTACCATGTTACTAACAACAGCAGCTACAGCAGATTATAACATGCATTTTCTTTTTTTCTTACTTGCTGGAGCTGATGGAAAATATGCACAAAGAAATATTGCTAACAAAGCCAAACAAAAGCAGAACCAAAAGCAATAGAAAAGACACGAGTAGGGGAGCTAGAGCATAAAATAAAACAATATACAGCCTCTAAAATTGCTTTTCTATAAAAGGTTTAAAGCAGGGGTTTAAAAGATGACAGACTCATCTTCCCCACATTCCTCTGGCAGACTGTTTCAAAGCACTGAAAGCCGCAGATTGCAGGAACCTGGTCGCTCTCAGTTTCAAACCTTGATGAAAGGATCATTAGAAGGGCAAACAAAGACTATTGAGTTACAGAAATAGAAATAAATGTAATATTTCAGAATGATTTCACTCCTGCTGCATTTTCACTGCATGGTATGGAACAGCTCGACTCAAATCAACTCGCTCTTTTATGTTTTAGCTGAGGCTTTTTTTACAAGGTTCAAAACGTGCTGAGCCAATCCTAAAAAGGTGGAGTTAAAACACTGCATCACTCGCGTGACACAGGACATCCTGCGCAAACCACAATTTTTAAATAGCCAAGCTACTGTCGGCGGAAACCACAATTTTTTTGATTCAGTCAACTCAGATTTTATTTTTTCAAATGGCAAGAGAGCAAAAATCCACCTTGTCAGGCTTCAAGTAAAGCATTTTTGTGTCCAAACAGCCAGCTGTTTATCCAATCAGAATGCTTCAAGGAGCTTTTGGCAGCTGCAGGTTTGGTTCATGTGTGTGACAACCATTCTGGCAATGAAAGGATTTAGTAAGTGGACAACGAAGTACAGAAAAAGACCTGGTACCAAAAGACAAACTGAGCAGAACGGTTCAATGGTGGATCAAGCCATCGCTTTAAACATAACTGAAAGGCAGGAAAAGGAAATTGCAGCACTAGACAGGAGAAAAAGAAAAACATTAAGTGATGGCAAGATGTTGCTCCATCGGTGGTGAGTGGTTTGGTGAGTGCTCGCCAGATGCTCACCACTCAGTGGTGCATCTTACAGTAGCCTTATTACATTGTGTTTGACAAGTGGACAATGAAAACACAAGCAGTGGTGAAATATGATCATAGTGGTGCAGTCAGCACTAGAGGCCTTAAGTCGTGCATCCACAGATGGAGCCTACCAGTTTGAATCTATCAGCAATATAAGATTCTAGATTCAGTGAGAAATATGTCTCAGCTCTATCCTGCTTACTGGACTTATTATGGAAATCATAGAGTTTGGGAAAGACCATATCAATATGTGATAGTTTGTATTGTCTGCAGTCATTCCATGCGCTGCAAATTAAGGATGATTGTCTACAGTGAGTGACCAGAAATACCTTTTTTGGACTTGTTGCACACCCTGGTTTGGAGTTTAGCTTCCATGTGGTTTGGATTTTTACAGTCACTTCAAAGAAAATTGCTACGTTCAGCAAGTTTTTGCTCCCAAAAAAATGACCTTACAGGCTTATATGTGCCATACCTTTATTTTGAAAATACTGCCCATAACCCGCACTTAAGTACTCCCACATAGCCCTTCGTCAGGTTGTGTTTACACCAGTTAGAAGTCACCTCTGGTGCAGAAACATGCAGGCCAAGACGTGACAAGCTTTTAGTGTATTAATAAGATGAGCTTTTGAATTATTTGCTGTCGTTGACATGAGTTTATAATATAAATGTTCCACTTTAAACTTGTGTTTAATGAATTCTTGCAGTAACTCACATCTGATTATAAGCTGGCAATAATAAGGTAATCCCATAATACTCCTCCCTCCTCTGACCTCACCAGATTGCTGTCTTTACAGGGGACCTGACACTCTGCTGCTATTGTTTACCAGAGGCTCTTAATGTTGCTTGTGCGGCGGCCTGTTTTTTGTTTACCACGTCTCTGTGGTATCTGAGGAAAGGACAAATGTAGACGCTCTCCTGCCTTGATTAATGATCTAAAGTTAGGTCTGTGCTGTCTCACAGAAGTTCATGAGCCAAGAAATGAGCTATTAGGAGCCATAAACAAGTTATGAATCCTTTTTGCTTACTGTCATTACAGTATATTTGCGACATTCCTGTGGATAAAAAAAGCTGAAAAAAATCTGATTTGTAATTTTAATAGTGAGTCAGCTTGCTTTTATGTGCTTATGCACCAAAACAATGACCTCACTCACAACTAAAGAAAGAGCATTTCCTCCAAGTGCTATATTAAGACCTCCTCAAAGAACAAACAATTGTCAATACTTGTAATACGCAAGCTGCCCCATTGTCTCTTTTGCATCCCTGAGCTTCCTGCCGTTCGAAGATTTACACAAATTGACCACAGGATCAACCACAGGTGTTTGTTTGCCCATTGTTCTTGTGTGCTTTGGGATTGTAAAGATTTGAGATCGAGCTGAAGAGCAACCCGCAGTGGATTTCAAACTGTTTTGATATAATTCAGTGAGGCAGAAGCTATGCCCTTTGTTCCAGGCTCAGGCAGACACTGTCCAACACCTCTCACATGTTTGGGCTTTGTGAGCTACTGTAGATTTAATCCATAGCATGTGTACAGACACTGCTCGCAGGACCTGGAGTGTGTAAGCAGCAGGACAGAAAATTAAAGAGACATCGCAAACAGCTCAAATAAATTAGTTAAGAAATGATCGTGCCGGCGTTTTGTTTTTCATTATCAGTATTTTATTGTTAATTCAGTTCATAGTTAGATTCTGGGCTTTTCTTTCAGAGGATACTGGATGGCGTCTGCTGTCGTTAGCAAAATCTGACTCGTCAATAACAAAACCCGTTTCAGGCTGTGATCACACAGATGCGTTGCTGCGGGCTTGGCAGCTTTAAAAAGGCCTTGGCAAAGCACAACGGGCAAAACAGTGTGACGTGCCTGTGGAGCTCCCTCCCAGTCCAGCAGCTAACTAGCTAACAAGCCTATTTATGGGCAAAGTAAACGTCATTACACTTACCAGAGAGATTCACCTTAGAAATGAATAGTATTTTAATAACGGGATGATAAATAAGTGTTAAACCAACCAGAAATTTCACACCTAATGATTAAAAATTGAAAACCATTCCAAGTGATCTCCTCATGAATCATGAGAATAACAGAAGTGTGCAAATCTGTCATTATAGCAAAATGTTCTAAAATATGAAACATATTCTGGTTTGTTTAACACTTTTTTTTTTTTACGACATATCCCTCATGTGTTCCTTCATAGTTTTGATGTCTTCAGTATTAATTTACAATGTAGAAAATAATAAAAACTAATAAAAAAAACACTGATTGAGAAGGTGTGTTCAAACTTTTGACTGGTGCTGTAGTTCATTGTAATCAAATTCTGCTAATAGCAATACTTTGTGCTGCATTTATTTACTGTTGGGTAAACTGGTAAAGCCAGCATCTTGCTTGATTTGATTGGCTGTCTGTGCCAACTGTGACACTGATGGGCTGTGTGAAACACGCCTTGTGCTTAAAATTGAATATTTAACGTCAATACATAAAAAAGATTTATCGAAAAACATGATGTGAGCTGCAAGAGAGGAGAAAACAAAGTTTTTACCGTTGCAACGAGTTTCTAGAAACATGTCTTGTTGTGATCAGGGCTTCAGGGAGTCACATGTAGCCTTGTGAACCAATATGCATAATAACACATTACTGCAGCAGCCCCACTTAAATAGAGTGTGGGACCTTTGTTGCATTAACAGTAAAGGATATAGTTTACAAATTAGATTATTCTGTCAACTGCAACTATAAGATAATAAAACTCTTTATCATATGTTCGTCAGACATAATTAGTTATTTGAAAAAATCTGTAATTTCTTGGTATAATAAGCTTTTTATTTATTTTCAGGCTATAAAATATGATCATTAGTTGGAGGTCTACATTCCAGCCGGCGGTCGAGTGCTTTTGTAGCAGCAGCTTTAGTCAGCAGAGTCAGAGCTTTATTCAGTGGTGTAGCTCATTTGATTGTTCCCTATAGAGTCCCAGCTATCTGCCAAATCTAATGACACTGCTCCTCAGCATACTGCTCACAGCTCCGGTCTTAAAATACCCTTGCCGCATTCTGTCATGCTTCCCTCGGGGACTGCCATGGGTCAGAGATCCCACCTCTGGGAATCTCTTCACTGTTTGGAAATAGATTTGGTTTGCTCTGCTTGCTGGTGTGCACGGGGTGTAGTGGAGGGCAGAAACAGCATTTATGCACCTCTCAAAATCTAAAGTGTTTTAATGCAGATCCAGGAGCATTTATGCAGGGTTTACATGGGTGAGTGCCCCTTTAAAAGAGCAGTCACCCATAGGGATCGCCTGTGGTTCAGCTAGCCCTGGCACTACTGCCACAGATAGCCATTTATTAAAAAGGTTAACGGGAACAAGATTAAATGGATGTGTTTGAAGTTCTTGTGCCAGGCCATCCTGTGGGTTAAGGCCTTTTTGTATTGTTTGGGGTGAAGTCTGCCATCTCTGATGCCTTGTTTGTCATTGTATTGGTTATATTAATTAGTGGTCCTTTTGATTGAGAAATTAGTGCTATTTTTAGGTTACAAACATTGTAATATGAGATTTAATGATACAAGATTTGCAATGCAGTTGCAGTTTTGTATGCCATTTGTGCTATAGATGCACATGACTACTACTACAACTACTACAAAGGAGTTTGATTGTAAAATGTGGATTAAGTTAACTCCAGTAAAAGCTCAAATATATCAGTTTTGTTGCTATGTAATGCTAGTTTTATTTAGGACATATTAAAGACATAAGTAAGACTGACATTGTATACATTTAATTATAATTACATTAAATATTATGAAAGTTACTTCAGCTGCAAATGCAAATACTACCCTAACTAAACCAACCCAACTAATAAATACGTGCATATATCGCCTGTTTGTACAACCTGAGGGTATTCTATCAAAATCTTCCAGGGTTTCAGTTATACGTTAGTAGCATCATACTTTTCCCCACCACTTCATCTGCGTGAGCTGTGACTGGCACACGGATGATTAAATATAGTTTGCTTTCAGTTCTGGCATGCGTTAACCTGTGGTACCAGCTCTCACTGGTGTTTGATGTGCAACAGGATGTAGCAGACTGAAGACTTACAGGATGTTTGCAAAGTGGTTAACTGTGTGATGCATCAGACCTACTTTTCATGAAGGCTGATATTGTTTAATGTTTTAAAAAACTTTTCCTTAGCACAGCACAGGACAGTAAAACCTGTACATCATTTGAATAATTCTGCCTCAAATACTCAAATACTACATTTCTATTTCAAATTGTCTTTCAGAGCTTGGAATGGCGCAGAGAAAGTTCGCTCAGTGCCTGGGAGAGTTTCAGTTTGAGTACATCGGCGACGCAAAGACAGATGATGAGAAATGTATCGGTAAGTGCGGGTTTTGCCTCCTCACGTGATGGAAACTAACCACTAGTTTTGTCACCACCACACAGACAACATGCTCTGTAAATGTTTGTTTATGGTTCTTCTCTACCAGCAAATTAAGAGCAGTTTTTTGCTGTGCACCTGTGGTGGGAAAAGCTGAAGCTGAGAGAGAGTGAGGCAGAATGATTGCATTCATTACTGTGTTTGTTTTGTTTTTTCTTCAGATGAGTCTTTGCAGGAGTTCTCCTCATTCCTCAAGAACCTCGAAGACCAAAGAGAGCTGATGGTGAGAACAACCAGTCAGAACCTGCTTGAAAGCCAGCATGTTTGGCATTCTGTCTGTGTGGTGTTTCTCTCTTTTCTTTAACCTCGTCTCCTTGCACTGTGTGCATCTCCCACCAGCCTACACCTATTGCAGCCCATATTTGGTGCTTGCATCTAATAATGTCTGCCTCTGTCATCCACCAGAGATCCAGACAGGCACCGGTAATATAATTTTCTGCAGTACATCCGCAGCATCCAGCAGCCAGAGCAAACCAGTTCCCTGCTGGGCAGATTAGTATTGATGGCGTTCAAACAGTTCCTCCCCTTGCGTCTGTCTAAGGGTCACTGTCACAGCATGGGAGTGGCTGCAGAGAGGACATTATTACAGCCAAGCTTTAAATACCAAGAAATATTGACACAAGCTACTACCGGCAACAAGGTCCGCAACAAACCACCCATTACAACCCGACCATCATAAAACTAGCTTCTGCATCAGCCAGCATCGTTAAACTTGCTAATTTATAAACCACAAAAATCACACGTCCACGATGAAGGAAGTTACAACATTCTGAGAGGCCGGATTTTAATGGCGACAGTGGGTTATAAACTGCTACTCTGAAGTGTTAAGTGTCACACTATGCACTATACTGTGGTAAAAGAGATTTGCACCATTTTATCCTGTGATTGTCAGCTCCTCATTCAAATATTTATTGTTATTTAAGCTGTAAATGAAATAATCCTGCATTGAAATGCTTCTTCAATTGAAACTATGCATTATCATGAAAATGCACTCACTATGCAGTAAACAGCCCCTGTCAATGTTTTACTGTAGATGTTTAAAATTGTGCTAAGTTTAACTCCTTCTGTATACACTGTTGGGTAGTTTAATCTACACTAATGCATCATATTTTATGAGGTTTTCATCACATGTTTGCAGCAGTGCCGTCCTGTGAGAACGACGTATCTATAAAAATTCAACTTCTCCTGAGCTTAATTTTTAAAATGGTTTAATTTACTAAAATGTTGAATCACTTTAATCTTATCTTGTTTTTGATGTTCAATCTCGACTTGAAAAGTAACTAAAGCTAAATGAAGTGGAGTAAAATGTTTGCCTCAAAATGTAGTGGAGTAGAATTATTAAGTTACATAACATGGAAATACTCAAAGAAATTAAAATTACCTCTAAATTGTACTGAAGTACAGTACTTGAGTAAAAGTACTCGGTTACATTCCACCACTGGATTTATGCTGAAATACAGCTGAGTAAATGTACTTAGTTACAGTCCTGCCTCAAACACTCCTCTTCTCTGGACGGGGATTCATAAGTTAGTGTTTGACTCTGAACAGCCGCTCTGTTGTAATGTCTGACTGTCGTGTCTGAGGTTAGGGAGTGGGCCCGTCATCAGTAGCTGACTGAGATGACTGTTTTAGCGCCTGGCTCAAACCATAATGGTAAACACTCTGCCCTGCTCTGCTCTGCTCTGCTCAGCACAGTGGGATGACATCACAGTGCAAAGTAAGGAAAAGCAGAAAGGGCATGCAGGCACAGACATGTCCTGCAGCCAGCATAGCAGAGGCACTGGGGGAATGAGGAAAATACATCGACTTTATGAGTTCATTAGTGAGAGACAAAAATACTTTTAGAATAATAGTTACGTCACTTCAGTTATGTAACGTAGTACTCGACACTCTCCACTGCTAACAGTCAATACTGGAAAATGTTGTTGTGTCATATGAAATGTCATTGAGTGGAGCTATAATGAGGGCTTTGTTTTGTCTCTGTCCAGATGAGAAACATCACAGAAACCTTAATGAAACCCCTGGAGAAGTTCAGGAAAGACCACCTCGGTACAGTAAGGGTATGTATGCATGATGGTTTCTCTTTCCATGTGTCTTAGTTTGTATGTTTGCTGTATCATATTGATTGCTTAAGATATCCATATTTTACAGTTGGATGCTGAGTTATACCACACACAGCTTTAATTCCTTTGTGACAAAGAATAATGTTGTATTTTGTTGTTCTTATATGCTTCTCCTTTGTCTGCAACCTTCTCAAGGCGGAAAGAAAGAAGTACGAGAAAGAAACGGAGAAGTATTACAGCTCTCTGGAAAAGCTTCTGAATATGTCAGCGAAGAAGAAAGAGCCACAGCTACAGGAGGTATTTATCCTTGCCTGAACTCAAATTTATGACGTGCAGAATAGAGATTCATACTCAAAGCAAAACGGATGGAAATGGGTATTTTGTTTAGTTTGAGAACCTCCTGTTTTGGTTTTTGCCTTTGGTGACGCGGGGGAAGAGCCCTGCTGCAAAGCCTGTTGGACCATGTGAGTTTCCACTGACATGCCTTGCAGCAACGGTTTTCCTGGCTTGTTTGGAAAGGAAATGTGTGCTCACTTGTGCTGCACTACCAAGGTCAAACCTGGATGCTGTAGTTTGGGGAACAATCCAAACCACATTTTACGGACATGTTAATTTGTGGAGAATTTAGCAAACCTCTCACGGAACAATGTTACAGTCTTCTCGTATTTGCCATGTAAGGCTTACCCATATGTTGTATACACCAACCAGAGAGGACACTTGAGATTGTTGACATAATGACTGCAGGCTGTTCTGTTCTCTGTGACTCTTGTGACACAAGAGTCTGTGGTACCAACACTGATTTCTATCAGACTTGAATAAATAGACACAGTGATTCGTTCACGACCACAGGGGTCACAAACTTCTGCAGCACTGCATCAGTCTTTAGGGCAACTCAATGAACAGTAGTGTATAATATGAAAAGCATTACTCATCAGTGGCTGACATTTAATAGGAAATTATATCTTATTACAGACTTATTACTCTTAACTGTGGAGATGCTGTAGTTTTGTTACATTGTAAACCTGTTACTTTTTGTGTTATTGTGCTAGTTTTAAGATGAATACTCTCAGATGGCACAGTGGTTAGCATTGTCACCTCTCAGCAAGAAGAAGAAGAAGAAGAAAAAATTCCCCTGGTGGGCTTCTGTGTGTGCTTTTCCCCCCTGGGTGCCCTCGCACCCTCCCACACTCCAGAGACATGCTTGTTGCTGTAGATTAACTAGAAACTGTAAACTGCCTGTAGGTGTAAGTTAAAGTGTGTCATCTGTCCATACATGTTAGAGGAATCTCTGCTCTGTTGCATTTCCTGAGGGTTTCATAATTTATTTTCCTGGTACAGTTTTTAGGGGGTGTATACTGTCTTTATATGAATTAACAGTAAAAGGATAGGAAGTGTGGAATATTAAATGAATAAATATACCTCTTTCATAAGTGAAGATGGCTGTGGAATAGATTGCAAAATAAAAAAAATAAGGCAATAAATAGAAAATAATAATAATATATATATTATAATATTATAATAAAATAATATATATAAAATCAATGTAAATATAAATGTAAAAAAATAGTCTGTGTACTTAAATAAATGAATAAATACGTTTTATTTTTAGAATTGTGGAATTTTAAAATAAAAGTATTATTGTAGCCCGTTCAAATTAGTCTTCTTTCTTTTATTTATAAAACTTTATTTTTTTTTATTGAGCTATGTTGTTTCATTTTCATATTTATATTTACATTTTAAAATATTTATTTCCTAATTTATTTATTTATTTCAGGATTTATTTCTTCAATTTTTTTTTTTACGGATTTATTTAATATTGACTGTGACTTACATTGTACAGATTATACAGCCCTCTGAGACATTTTATTTTGGGCTATTTACATTAACTTGATTTGAATATCATGAGTATTTGATAATAAGCTGTAACCAGCTTTATTTTTCCCATTGTAAGAATATTAAGTCATAACAAGACAAAACCTCAGATGACACTGTATCACAGAGATCATAATGTTTCTGCCTCGCTGTCTGTCTCTATAATCATCACGGTGTGTGTTCTCCACCTTCTCAGGCGGACTACCAGGTGGAAACCATGCGGCAGCACTTTCAGGAGGAGTCACTGGACTATGTGTGCAAGCTGCAGGAGATCCAAGAGAGGAAGAAGTTTGAGTGCGTGGAGCCGGTGAGTGACTCACCTTCGTGGCTCGATGTTAGCACTGACGTGGCTTGTCTTTTAATAAAAGTAAAGGGTAATATAGAAAGTGCCACGTGGGGTTAACTATGAGCGATTTTGTTATGAGTTTTTCTTTCAGTTGCTGATTCTTTAGATTAAGATCTCTTATCTGTGTCTTCCTGTGTCGTGATCCTTTTTAGATGCTGGCCTTCTTTCAGACCGTCTTCACCTTTTATCACCAAGGCTTCGAGCTCGCCAAGGACTTTGACCATTATAAAAGAGCACTGCAGATCAATATTCAGAATGTAAGAAACATTCATGCTTTGTTATCATTATATCTGTAATTTGACTTTTGAATATTATGACTATGATATTATTCTAACCATGTAAATAATTACTTTGCACAATTTTTGTGTTCTTGTTCTGCCCAAAAATAGTAAATATGTTGAGTGTAAAGAAAACCTTGATATACGATCCATTTATGAAATAATTTCCAACTTAACACAGCCACTAAAGCTAAAACATAACATCATGGACCATTAGAGTCCTCTCTCTGCCGGATAAAAGTCCAATATTAGCTTGCCTCTTTATCTTAATTTGGCCACAAACTGCAAATATCTGACTCTGATCCATGTCTTTCTCCTTCAGCTACCTGCTTACTAAATACTGCCATTACCATCTTATTTCAGTTTCATTCTTAGTTTTAGATTGTTGCTGCCAACCAATCAACTGATTTCATGGAGATTAAGGGGTTTCCCAGGGAGGCTCATAAGTTTTGATTTGCAGTGGCCTCTCATTAGCGAGGTCTTCCTACCTAACCCCTGAGCATCAGGAAGTGACTTCCTGGAGCGTTTGTTTGCTTCCTCTCCCCCCGCAGACGAGGAGTCGATTTGAGGGCGCACGGTCAGAGGTGTACGAGCTGATGAAGAGGATCAGGGAGGCACCTCAGGAATACAGACAGACCAGCCCTATCAGCTGTGAAGGCTACCTCTATGTACAGGAGAAACGTAAGACCTGTTTATAGTTCAAATGTGTTTTAATGTAGAGTATCATATGAGACCCATTCATTACACATCACACACTGTTTTAGGACAAACTCCAAAAATACCTCCTTTCTTCAGCTCCGTGTGTAAAAAGTGTTTTTGCAGAATATTAAAACACTTCACTTGTGAAATGCTTTCTGCACCTTCTGTAGGATGTAGCGACATCAACTCCTTTCATCCTAATTATGAACCAAACATTGAGGTTCAACTATTTTAAATATACAGTGATGCAAGTGCAAAATGTTGCTGAAATTAGAGACTGACCGTCATGGCATTTTTTTAGACTATTTTGAGCTGGAATGAGAATAGACCCTTTTTAAATAGATTGTGCAGCCATTTTACACTGATCCGACTATGCACTGGTACTCAGAAGGCTGCTTTCTTAAACACAAATTTTTTTTTTTTTTTTATTTAATACAAAAAAGAATACATAAATATCAGTACTGTATGTTTGGTATCAGTCAATTGCTGACCATTTAAATAAAGGATAAATACACAAACAAAAACATGAAATAAAAAGCTTACACCATTTCTAAATCACCCAGACATTATTTACTGCATTAGATGTGCTGGAAAAAAGGTTTTCATATCAGCTCATGTGGGACAAATTAAACGATGATGCCGATATGTCTGTGATAGCCTCACATCGTCAATGAGGATGTCTTCTCTGTAATAAGCAATACTGATTGTTACGATCCAGTGTTGAATGTCTGTCACACCCTTGTTTCTCCAGGGCCACCTCCCTTTGGTTCAAGTTGGGTCAAGCGCTACTGCACGTTCGTCAAAGAGCAGAAGATCCTGCACATGGTGACCTTTGACCACAGATCTGGTGGCAAGATTGTGAGTAGCACACACAGCGCAGATGGTCACCGATGCTACACACTTTTTTACACCTCGGACATGTTCTCTGTGCAGTCTTTCATTTTTCGAATGATGTGCTATTTTTGTGATTCTTGCTCTGTCACCTCAACATCCTGTACCAGTGAGGTTGTTTTTCTCTTTGCAGGGTGAGACAGAGTCTGTCACGCTCAAATCCTGTCTACGCAAAACGACGGACATGTTGGACAGGAGGTTCTGCCTGGAACTCGACATAACAGATCGGTACATCTTCCCCTGAGACTGTTTCTCTAACACACTATTTTTTAAAGGGGCCTGGCATGTCGGCCAAGTGTCTTTTTTACGGGGGCCTGGTGGCGTTATGTAGCACCTGATAGTTTCTGTGATTACAGAGTCCTTATTCATATACTGCGTTAATGTTTTAACCATCAGATCTCACTGTTATTATATGTACAGTACCAATCATAAGTTTGGACACATCTTCTCATGCAGTGATTTTTCTTTTTTTTTTAATATTTTCAACATTGTAGATTAATACTGAAGACATCAAAACTATGAAAGAACACATATGAAATTATGTAGTAAAGAGTGTTAAACAAACCAGAATATGTTTTATATTTTAGGTTCTTACATCATGCTTTGATGACAGCTTTGCACGTTTTTGCATTTTCTCAGTCAAC
>CAFUXE010001590.1:174810-206084 GCA_903364295.1 Serranus cabrilla | reverse complement strand
TTTTTAACTGAGAAACCGATGTTAGAGTAGAGCGATTAAAAGGTCCAGCCCCAGGCAGCCTGTGCCATCTGAAGGTCAGGGAAAGACAAGAGGTTGCAAGGAACAATCTTAGGGTTAGGTTATACTCCAACCATGTTAATTCGTACAGCATGTTGTCAGGCAAATGTGGCTGTTCAGTGGCTGGCCACCTGAGAGAGAGAAGAGATACTGTTTAAATATAACAGAGCGCATTTTCTCTCCTGGAAGATATACATAGTGTAGCACTCGTTCGTGTAAAAAGTAAGAGAAATAGCTGCATAAAGAAGAAAAAAAGAGACCTAGAGAGAGAAGTTAATACCCTTGCTCCTTTCTCACCTCCACACTGCTGGCCAATCACAGAGTGGTGTGGGCGTGAATGTTGGAAAGTTACAGCGATACTCGGACACAGCCCCCCTAATCTGACATTGGAAGCATGCAGGCAGCTTCAGGGGTCACGAGGAGATTAAAACGATAGGAAAGAAAAATAAGAGTGGAACTGGTACAGGAAACATACAGGAAGCAATCAGTGAAAAGGGGTGCAAGTGGACATTGCTTCCTTATGAGGGGTCATAAGCTAAAAAACTAACGTCTTCTAATCCTGTGGCATCCTCTTTGCATCTTCTCCTTTTTTAAATTTCTCTAGCACACATGCCACACGTCCATGCATTTTTTTCACTGATGACACTGCAAATTTCTACTCCTACTACCCAATTTTAATTTGGGTTCAAATTCAATAATTATATGTGGTTATGGTTATTTTGGACTTATTCTCAAACTCAGTAGACAAGTTTGTTAATGTGTCTATCCTTGGTTTGAAAAAGTGTGACGCTCAGGACATTTTCTTTTAGCTTACACCTTTCCTGCGTAATGGATTTGTAGGGGAAATGTTTTTCTGCATCTAAGTGTGTCATGGGAGCTGCAGTTCTAACTTTAGCTGCTGTGCTACAGTCACCACACAGTGCGGTGATGTCCCAAAGGGCTTAATGTAGATAACGAAGGTAAAACAAGAAAGAATTATATCTTTGAACTTGCTGCTGCTGTTTTGTGGTCAGAAGTTTCATAATCAATGCTGCTCCAACTGCTACTGCCAAAAAAAAATCCCCGTGTCCTTGACCCAACCAAGTCCGAGCCTGTTTGTGCTAAAACAGACTTCAGAGCCTGTGCAGACCCCATCAATCTCAACACATATACAGCTGCAGAGGCACAGCCTTGGCTACAAACACTCTTCAAAAACATTTGCTTTCAGAAGTTGATATTGGACAGGCCATTTTGTGGACAGAGCAGGTGGAGAAACACACACGTCCTCCTGGCTGTAATGCTTAGAAGAAATCAGAAATGTAACACAGACCGCCTACCACCCAGAAGCTAACGTGTGTGTGGTGACCTGAGCCGTGTACAGCACATGTGTCTGACTCACAACACCTCACTGACACATTACACTTTCACATCCTCTGTAATTCATCAGAGGTTACTTAAGGTGTGACTAAAGTCCCCTGAATTTTTAGCACAACACAGCCGTGGAGTCCCCGTGGAAAACGCCAAGTAGTGAGGGATTAATTAAACTTGTAATGAGTATAGAACCAGCAGCCCTCTACAGAAGCTGTAACTTCCTTCCATATCCACTGGGGCTAGACTAGACCGAGACCCCCAAGGCTAGCAGCGCTGCTTTTATCCTCATATGGCTAATTACAAGTCACATATTTATATTACATATTTTGTCTTTCTAGGCTGCCCACAAAATCACACAGAGTCTTTTGCTGCTTAACGTGAAAACAATAATTAGCTGGTGCTTTGTGTTGTTACATCAGTCTCTGGATTTTCTAGTAATAATATGTTTCATGATTATTATTCATTCAGATGAGAAGAGCAACGAAGTGGATCTGTCTACCAGCGAGGACTGGGACGTCAAGACAATAACAAGTGCACTGAAGCTTTATTTGAGGTAAGAATCGGTGGGATGAGATAGACACACACACAGACACACACACAAACACACACACACCAATCTAGAGCTGTTGAATAATTGATTAGTCTATCAACAGAAAATTTAACTAATTTCATAATCAATTAATTATGTTTTTTTTGTATTTCTCAAGCGAAAATGCACAATTATTGTCTTTTCTGCAGATGTTTTACTTTGTCATATTTGATTAGAAACTGAATATCTTTGGGTTTTTGGATGGATGGCTAAATAAAACAAGTAATCTTTGACTGGAATTATAACTGACATCTTTCAATATTTTCCAACATTTTTGTCATCAAAACAATGAAATGTAAATCGAAAGTGAAAACAGTCTTTACTTGCCAACTTAAAACCATCGATTCTGCCCAGTAAGGCTGTGTGTTCATATAGTGTTATTTTTCTGAGCATCAGTTTTCAATTATTTCAACTAGGATGTAGCCACATAAACAAAGAGTCGTCACAGTCGCTTTTTTTCAGGCAATTGGTCATATATTAGAAGAGGCGGGATTCATTCCACTGAAATAAAAGAGAAGAAAAGAGAAAATGCATGATATTTCAAGGCAAAACGTTTTACAACAAGGACAGAAAAGTCTTATTGGGAACAGACGTTACCAAGTGCTTTTGCTTGTTAGCCGTGTAGTAAACCCGTGTAGTTAGCTATCTGGCTAATGCTAACGTCAACCTGCTCTCTATAGCAATGACAAGCTCATCCTTATGGAAAAAGGGGACAAGCATCCTGGTGCTAGTAGTGGAGAAACATTGTCAAATAAATTAATAACCTAAATAGATATTTAAAAAAGAAAAGTAGGGATGCTAGTCCATCGTACAGCGGCAGTTAGTGTGGCAGCATGTTACCAAGATTTTAAACCCTGAGTGTGCTCAGCATGTAGGGATGAAGTGCTATAAGAAAAACGCTATATGGATACACACTCTAAGCATCTGTGATATTTGTTCATAATTTCTTAAACCTCTGTTGTGATGATTTTAACTCTTATTTCACTGACAACTAAACTATTTAGTTGACCTTGTCCATTCAGAGAAATACAACCTCTGTACGCATGTTCATATAAAAGCCAGGTTTCTTAATTTGTTGTGCTTGTATTTATGCATTCAAACAAAGAATGTGACATTGAGAGACATGATGTGACCGGTCCAGTTAGACCTGCACTCAGTGCAAAGACGATTCAGAGCATATTTAAAGCAAATCCTCTTCTGACCTAACACAACCCCAGTGCATAATGGGACATTTTCTTTGTATATCTCTCTTTTGATGAATATGATAGAGCTTCTGTTCAGCTGAATATGAAACATTTAATCCATTGTTGTTTCTGCCTTTTATAAAATGAGTTAATTATGCAAAGTGCCTGTGCATAATTAACTCCTTGCGAGGTCACATTCCTTACTGTAAGCCTGTTCCACATTCACCAGCTCCTCCCTGGTTGACAGATAGTGTGGGTGAAGTTCAAAGATTAAAAATGTAGTTTGGTTGCAAGAAGCTGAGTTTTCATTTAAATGCCAATTGCTTTTAGCAAATGTGCCTTAGCAACAAATTGAATTGGCTTATTTCAGTGAAAGCAAAGTGGTTTTTTCCCTGTTTGGAATTTGCCTGTTTTCTTAACAAACAGTACCTGATACTTACATATTTAGATAATTAAGGTTTTAGGCCCTACATCAATCACTGTTGTCATTCACTAACAAAACACATTTACAATACATCCTGTTTATACATGTTGATTTTGCTGTAAATGTGAAAATAAACAGATTTAAATGTCAGATTAAAAAAGCTAAATATTAGTTATGATCAAAATATTGTCAGCTATTTTTTCAGTGATTGGTTTCAGTTGCTAAAACTGGAAAAAAAGAAAGAAAGAATAAGAATACAATCAAAGCTGTGGATGTTTTATTCATGTTGACTAAGTGCAACCATGAAATCATGATAGTTTCCAGGAGTCCAGGATCAGGATGTAAATGAAAAGTCCTATTCAAGGTGGTTAAGTTTGTTTTTTTGATGGGCTTATTTTAAGCTTTGACCCTTTCAAGGAAGCAGTTTATTACTGAAAGTTGGTGGTGATTTATAAGCTTATCGGATTGTTTTTATTCCCAAGTAGATTTTCCACATACAAGGAATTTGCTGTGGTGTATTGGTGCAAAAGAACAAACAAACAAAGTACTAAAATATGGATACAGATTAAGGCAAGTACTTCAGAAAGGTTCAAAAGACAGCAGCTTCAATACAAAATATGAAGAAAAGAAAAGTCAACATAATCACACAAAACATAAACAGTAGAAACAATATGGAATTATTAAAATGAGGGAAGGAGCTGTGTAAACACCAATATTAATATCTGCAATGTGGAATCTGTTGCGCCATTAATCCGCCTCATCGTTCTGTATAAAAGGCACA
Source organism: Serranus cabrilla (assembly GCA_903364295.1). NCBI lineage: Eukaryota > Metazoa > Chordata > Actinopteri > Perciformes > Serranidae > Serranus > Serranus cabrilla. Next base: position 201,699 of record CAFUXE010001590.1, on the reverse strand, counting down.
AACACGGAAAAGAGAGAGTTAAGCTGGCAGCCGAATCGATGGCGGATTCACAAACGTTAGTAGACACCGATGCTGTAGTGTTATAAGTCACGCCTCTCTGACGGCATGCTATCTCAAATCACACACTGGGGCGACATTATGCCGGTGTTGTTTGGTTCAGTGTGGAAAAAGCAAAGCTGGTCTAATGGCGGATCGTCTTTAATGCGGTATTGCTTAATCTCTGTGCAAAACGGGCAACTGCCACCCTTCTCTAATTTCAGCTCCCGTTCTGAAGGAGAGCTACACTGTGTTTAGTTCAGGCGGTACGCACTGCAACACGCAGTAATTCTTAAACACTGTTTAGGCTAACGTAGCATATCCATGTTGTTATGCTATATTAAACCATGCTGAGTGTTGTCTTTTACTTTGTGTCTGGCCTGCTGGAATAAAGCAGGGTCAATCTCCTCAGTTTCCTCCGAGGCTAAGTACCTTTGGCCACTGGCCAGCTGCAGTGTGAAAGTACCTTCAGATGAACTTGGTTATCTCAACGTGTGCACCATCTAATTCCATCCCCTGGCCCGGCCACATTAATCATTGCTGTGTGCAGACCCTATAAAACAGTGTGCCGGCTATTTCTGTCCCCCCTCGCTCACTTCAACTCTCACTTCTCCATCCAACCCCCTCCACCCCTTCTCTCTTTCTCTCACTCTCTCTGTAAAGGAGCCTTCCTGAGCCGCTGATGACCTATGGACTTTACAAAGAGTTTATTAGTCCTGCAAGTAAGTTTGACCACCTCTTATACATCACTTAGTCTCAGTGCGGACGATAATCAAACAACAGTACACATGTTGTATCCTTCTGAAACGGCATTACTTCAGTCTCAGGAGTCCAGTGGTTTGTTCTTCTTCAGTGAGTTATTGAAAACACGCAGTCGAGTGAAAAACAGTGAAATTACTTTAACTTTCTGTAAACTTTTTACCAATTCTTTTAAGTGGCGAATAGTCGTCAGTCCTCTTAAATGGAGGATTCATAGTCTGAAAGCTATTGGTCTGTGTGTCCTGAATGCTGATTAGGATATATCCGCATTTGTCCTCATCTTCTGACTTTTAAACCACAGACTGTATAAAATGAGTGGACGTAGCCTCCGGGTCTGAAAAGTAAAGCGAATGCAGAAGCTCCTGAAACCTGCATGTGTTTTAAGGTCCAGCAGGGGGCGACTTCACTTGGTGCACAAAAGGCAGCTTGTATAGGAGTCTATGAGAAAGTTACCCTACTTCTCACTTGATTTATTACATTTACCTCGTGAGTTTATGGTCTGAAACCTTCCTCATAATCACTGTGTAAATGATGTTCCCACTTAGAGTAAAATAGATGATAAATCAGAGTATTGTTTAAGCTGGGGCTTGATCATGCTATCATGGTGACCTGTCAATTAGGGTCAAGGTGTAGTAATGCATATCCATCACATTTGGTATATTTGAGAAACCTGCGACCAGGTTGCCAGTATAGCCTTTATGTCTTATACTTTGTTTTTGAAATATAAACTCCCACCATCTGAGGACACTCTGTTTTCATGAGAAATGTGAAAATATTTGTTGCTAACTTCCACTAAATACAGTTTACCAACCCAAAAGCCTTTCAGCTGACTTTGGCTTGGACTTACATTTTTGACATTTCAGACTGTTTTTACAACACTGAGTTTCTGACATTTATTAGCCATTCAAGAATCCCATGCGAGCTTACTGCCCATCTTCATCTAATTTCTACCTGTTTTTAACTTGCTGCTAAAAATGTGTGGCCACATGAGCCATTAAAGGTTAAAGCTAAAAGGTTTAAAATGATAAATATGCTGTAATTTGCATGGCCCTCAAATGGTCCAGTGAGTGACCTTGAACAGCAAAAAGACAGACTTTTTTTTCCGCCCACATAAAATCATTTATGTGGGAAATGTTTTTAAAGCAAGCCAAACTTGAATCTTATTACAACAAGTGCTATAATTGGATCAGGTTGACATTTTTATCAGGCGCTCGCAATGCCCTCATAACGAGGGGGAAAAAATGGATTAGCAACGAATATTTTTTTGATGGATGACAGCATCCATAAGCAGCTTTTTCCATGTTTAAATCCTTGTCGTTCCCATAGTAATGATGTTTTGTGTGTCTGTGTATGTGTGTGTGTTTGTGTGTGTGTGTGGGCGGTCAGATGCCCATGTGTGAGGAAATGTTTAAGAGATGATCTGGGGGGTTTTAACACAACCCTTTTATACGGTAGCGACAGTAACGTAAAGCTATCTCCTTCGCCAGCATAGTGGTCCCTGCTGCCAAATTCTGGGAGGCTTCAGACCATATATCACTTTCACACCTCTTCTTCACTTATTTAAACCGAAATGTATCATCCTCTAGTCCTTATTCTTGAGGTGATAGCCTCTGATCACTGTGTCCTTAAAGGTCCGGTAACTTTTGCTGAATTTATAGTTTGTATCCAAATAGATTTTTCGACTTTTTAAGTAGTAGAAGATGCAATTATTCTTCCTGTACCTTAATAATGAACTGCTCAAATCAACAGTGTTTGTAGTGTAACATCATCTCTTTAAATCCGCTAATGTTGTACAGTATTCGATCGCAGCAGTGTTGGCTCTCTGCCACCTGAGGAGCACAGTGAAATCCTTGTAGTTTAATGTCAGTGCATGGCTGCTTCTGCGTTTGAACAGAGGGCGGTAGTCCAGAGTCTCGCATCCAAGCCATCCACTGCCTGGTCCACAAACTACCGGAGAGGAATCGACAAGTCCTCGGGCTGCTTATGAAGCATCTGGCCAAGTGAGTGTTCATAGTTCCTTGGTCATAGTTCACCCAATCTCCACCCCCTCTCTCTCTCAGTTCTCTCTTTCTGCGCTTCCTGTCTGTCTCCTCATTCTCACTCCACATGCTTTTCTCTCTCTCTCTCCCTCACTCCCACTCTCTTCACTCCCCCTTCCCTGCTGTCACTCCATCTCCTCTCTGTCTACTCTGTGACTGCTGGGTAAGAAAATTGATGCCGCTAGCATCTTAAAATTCAGTTTTTGCCTTTTCTTGGGTCATTTTAAGATTATTAAAAGTTGTCGGGGGAGGATTGTGTAGCCTACCGTACCTGTTCAGCATGCCGTTGTGCAGCACACTGGTGAAGTTAAATGAAATGGTCCTCTCAAATTAAGCCCTCTCTGGAGATTACTCTATACACCCCTGGATAGACCACTATTGTGCATCACTCCATTTGTGAGATTAGATAGGAAGAAAGATTTAAGAAATAATGTTAGCTAACATTACAAGGTTTTACCTCAGCAAGCTTTTTATAAACTAAATATGAGCAAATTGAAGATAAGTAAATAATCCCTCTTCCCTGAGGCAGTGAAAGTCTGGTGGATCTTATTTCATAGAAACCCGCTGCAGAATCAGGCTCTGGTAAAAAGGCAGCGCTATTGAAATTGAATTTGGATTATCCAGCGTGAAATTCTCCAGACTGGAGAGACTCGAATATTTTTCTGAAGTTGGCGTGTGTGCATGTCCTGCAGGGGAAAGAAGCAAAGCCAGAATTTCACACTCCTATCTGAAATGGTTTCAGAGATGTTATAAATGTGAGTTGTCACCAATGTTTTTGTCTTCAAAGGCATCCTTTGAAGCTATTTAAACTGTCTCTCTGCAGATGCACTGCATATCATCATATTTTGAGTGTGAAATCACTTCACCTGTCCGTATAACTTTTTCCTCAAATTAAGGTTTTTTCCTCACTTTTTTTTTGACCTCCTCAGATTAAGTTTCAAATGCTGAAGGTCTGATCTAGAAGACATTTAATAAAACTCCATAAATCATTCCTTCATGTCAGAAGTCATTATGATCACAATAGTCACGGCCAGAAGTACTCACATGTGTGTAAAAAGGCTCAAATCTCTAATTTTTTATTACATGTTATAGAGTATGTAGAGTAAAGAGTAAAGCCAATACTCTACATAAGAGTATTGGCTTGGATTTGCTACAGATTACTTTTGTGGCCAAAATTTGAAATATCATAAGACGTGCTAAAAGCCACCAATTTTAGTTGTCATTTTATCTTTTAAGTGCAGTGGCTGAAATGGTTTTCAGTGCATTTGGGATTGACACAATTCTGGTTTAACAAGGAAAACAAGAAAACTAAGAAATAATTCACAGAATCAAAAATATCAATAAACTTCGACTAAATCCCTAAAGATAACAACACCTCTTATATTTCTTTAGCCATTTTGGCCTTTAAAATGCTTTCTTATTGTGACATTTTGCATTTAGTGATTTAGTGATTTCTGCAGTGCTTTTTAGGAAGAGTCAGCCGCCCTTGACTCAAAAAAAGACCACCTGTCTGTTAACCTCATAAGAACTGTTAAAATGTTATGAAATGAAACATTGATGTGTAGGGATAAAGAGCAGAGGTGCATCTTTACACAGCATATATCTTTATACTGAGTGAGCATGGCTTTTGTTTAAGCTGTTATCTCCAAACTAAACTGATCAGATATGAGACCTGGTTGTTTACGACATCTGCTTAACAGTTTGCATGCAGAAAACCTGTACTGTATATCAACATTTTCCACTGTTTGTCTTCATTTTCTTGTTTGGTTTGCCCTGTTTTTCTATGTTTGCATTTAATTTGTCTCCCTTTCTGTCAAGGGTTCAGTAATCCCTTGTTAAATCTTTACTAGGACATAAAAACTAGAAGGGCATTCGAAGAGCGGAGACCTCCAGCAAATGCCTTATCTTGCATTGTTGAAGGGAAACTTTGCTGAATTTCAACCAGCTTTGTGTCATTTAATTGTGGGTAGTTTTGTTTTGTGTTCTGGTTCCCTCCTGAAGCCCCATATCGAAGAGTCATCGAGTTAACTTTTGCCTGTGAATGAGTGGCAAAACACCATTGATCTGCATATTCTACCCACAATGCAATGACAGGGCTGAAAATCAAGTGAAAGTTTTACTTAAACAAAATGGAAAAAGATATTTGTGTATCCACACTATAATTAGGATCCATTACAAAATGAAAAGGTTTCTTCCTGGGCCCATACCAAACCCTTTCACCAAGTTTCATGAAAATCAGGCTTGTAATCCTGCTGATAAACAGACAAACAAACAAAGAAGCATGGTCCCCAGGTGGAGATAATGACAGTAGAATAAGTCCTTATTGTTTTTCATTTTAGTAGTTTAATTTTGCACTAAAAAAGTCACATCAGTGAGATTGAGTCAGGTGTTTAATGTAAGTTGTTATCTTCCTCAGTGTGGCGGCTCACAGTAAACAGAATCTGATGACCGTGGCCAACCTGGGCGTGGTGTTTGGCCCCACATTAATGAGGCCACAGGAGGAGACTGTCGCTGCCATCATGGATCTAAAGTTCCAGAACATTGTGGTGGAGATCCTCATTGAACACAATGAAAAGGTAACACTCTCCATTTGGGATTTTCCACACACAGTGTAGTTTCGACTGTCCCATCACAGAGTAATGCACTTGAAACTGAACACTTCCCAAACGCTGGAAGTGTCTACTCACAGCAGTAAATCTTCCAGTGGATTTCATTAGTACCATGTCTATAAGAACAGAGAAGAATGCTTTTTATTGCGTTATGTTCTATTTTCTCCTTAAATGTCTGTTTTTCATTGGTCAAATCTTTACTGCACTGACTGTACTTTTATGATTCACTCTGTCAGTGCAACATTTTGTGTATAATTGTGTTTCCACTTGTCATCCGGGACTGTATTTACTAAAAGCTAGGCAGCCGAGGCAACAGAAGGTATAATGATAACACCGAACCGAATCTGAGTCAGGTGACACACAGCAGCTTTGTGTTTATCTACCTGGGTGGCGTGTAATTACTTGATACTGAAGGATATTAAATGTGCAAGCGAAGCAAGCAAAAGATCTAATGTTTGGCAGTCCTGGTCTCTAGGCACAGAGCGCTTTCTTACTATTGTTGAGAAGTTTTTTATTTCTTTCTTAAGTTTCGATTTGGCAGTTTCTGTTGGCAGAGAAGTACACATGCTGTACTGTACTACACCTGATACCAGAATTTCATTTGGGGCGGAGTAAGAGTCTCAGTTAGGGTGGAGATGAAGCTCTTCTTTTCTGTACTTTAGCTCCTGTTTGTTAAGGCTGTTTACACTTGTGTATACTCACTTCAAAATCTTACCTAATCCACCTTAAATTCAGCCTCTGTGAGCAAATGTTCTCGCAATAAAAATGCATCATACTGGTACTTACTTAGTTTTCTGTTTGGATATCTGTATTTATTGCCTGCTCAGAATAATGAGCAGAAATAAAGTGCTCAGATAATGAGACATATACTGCATTTGAATTCAACCCTTCATGCAGTTATTAAGGTACAGAGGAGTTGGACAGAAGTTTAATATCCAGAATCTTTTATTCTGCCAATAGGGGGAGCCCCAAGTGCTCATACCAGGATTGAACACATTTTACTCTGTTCATTTTCAGTGGGTTGATTATTCTGTAGATCATCATATACATGTTATTATATTTGGAAGGTCCTTTGCCTGCCTAAATACATTTATTTTGCTTATGAGTTGTTTCATAACCTGTAGTTCATGAGATCATGTAATCTCCCCAGAATGTCATTAATCGGTGTCAATCCTCAAAGGGGGATAATTGTCTGTGTCAAAAGAGAAAAAGGTTTGAGATTAGTTTTTTAATCTGTTTGGAGCAGCACTGCACTCTGCATAGAATCAGATGAAACCAGGAGCTTTTAGGGATTTTTTTCCCTCCCCCCCTCCAGCTTCATTAAATAGAAAATGATGTGTGTTGTGAATAATAGCTCCAACCAAGCTCACAAATCTAAAGTGAGGTGTGATAGAATACAGAGGCCTGGTGAAAACCAACGGGGTATACAAATGTGCTAAAACAAAACCAGCAACACAGTGCATACTGCTAGTCTCTCCTAGTGAGACTACCCAGAGGTACCCAACACCGTCCAGGTGATAAAGGATGTAGTGTTAGAATGCAGCAAGAGCATTTTGGAAAGTACAGCGTGTTAGAGCAGGGGAAAAGTTGAGCAGACAGACAGACAGGCATTAACTTCCCTCACAGCTTAGTCCCACTCCAGACTGTTGATACCCCCAGATACCAACAGTAGACTCTGTTTTACATTCACCTCCATCTGCAGAGAGAGGCGAGAGGGAGAGAGGGAGGCAGCAGAAACTCTCAGCCATATCAGATTTCTCACTTTTTCTATCTGCCTTTCTCCGACAAACTTTCTCTCTCATGCCCCCCTCCTCCGTGTCTGCCTCTCCCGTTCACACTCTGTCTCACTTTCTCTGCCACTTTCTCTCTCTCCTCCCTTCCCTACCTCCCTCCTCTCCTCGTCTGTGATCCTTTCTGAGGCTCTGCAGAGACTTCCTCTCCTCTGCAGCCCCTATTCTCTTTTAAGTCTACATCTGAAGTTTATATGTAAACACGGCCCGGTGTAAACAGGCTGCGCCAGTTGGCCGGCCCTCCTCCAGTCCAAACCCTGTTTATTTTACTCTGCACTCTTTCAGAGAGTGGGTCAATTTCTCTTGAGGAGAAATGTCACCTTAACTTAGACCCAGATTTCTGGACGGGGATGTGATTGCGTTGCATGTGGAGCTGCTCTTGTTTATTTTGGCACAAACAAAATCTTCTCACATGCAGTTTTTAGGGTCCAATCAATGAGCTGCTCAGCTCTCCCTAGGAGCACATGCTGTGGCTGCAAATGGCCTTTTCCATTCATCTACCACTACATAAAGCCAGTGAGTTTGAAAACCCGTTCACTAATAGAGGTCAGCTGAGGACACGCTGCTGCTGCTGCTCAATTCTCTCCGAGTATCTGCACTGTGCTTTTAGTCTTGGTAGAGACTTACTGTATTCACATTGTGCATTCAGATCTTTGCAGATGCTCCGGAGTCGTGCCCTCTTTCACCTGCTGCCCCAGTATTCTCTGCTCCCACGAGGCAGTCCAAGAAGCTGAGTCGACAGAATCGGCCCCTGGCTGTCTACAATCCACAAGCCCTAGACATTCAGAATGGTAAGAGACGTACACATGTGCACCTGTACATTTTCACACCTCTGAATATTTTAATCAGAAAAAAACTTCATTATAAGAATATTTAAATATCATTATATGATCATACACAATAAGTACAATTATAGAAGGTATGCGCTTGCATATTAAATTTGACAATCTGTGCGTGCTTATTTGTATTTCTTGCTCTTAAATTAAGCTCTGGTGTGCTCAAATGATCAGAACAAACAATTTTATCCTGTAAAATATGTTTAATAAAAGGTCAAAGATACATACCCTAATCCGACTGTATATCAGTCTGTTAATCAACATGAATTGCCATTTTTTTTCTTCATAATTTCATCCTGACATGTTCTTCCTATTTGCAGATTATTGATAGAAAGGGGTTTTTTATTTTGCCCTCAGCAATCCTTTGTGCGAGACATATCCGTCCCAAAGATGCCATTTTCAGTTAAAACGGAAGCTGCACTAACAATTGCTAAGGGCAATAAGTGTAAAAGAAGAGATCAAAGAAATGTGCGGATTTTAGAGTTATTATTACTGTAATTGTATATCATCCACACTGTTAAGTTGTGTCGCCTTCACAAGAACGTGATAGCACAGGAACATCTTCCACTTGGCCTCAAGCTAAACTGTGTAGAGTCTTAGATCAAAGGTCGAGGTCACTCTGAACTCACAAAACAGATTTTTTTTGTCATAACTCAAGAATTCATACACTAATTATTACTTTTATAACAATCATGATATATATTATATGAGTCTGGACAGGCATGGACGTAAACTGCAACTGATTGTCAGGAGTATACAGCCGTGAGATTCTAGTGATTCTAGTTTATGGATGTACGACCCTGATTGCAGAGACGTTGGGAGGTTGTGAAGAACGTTAATTAAAAAACAAATGTGTCAAATTCTGAATTCATTGTCTAGTGTATATTTAGTTCAGTCAGTTTGAACATTAACCTCTAAAAACCCACCTGCCCGGGTGTGTTAAACTCTCTGTATATGGACATGAAAACAAAACTTACTTAAACGTGCTGTATGCAGCCCTCAGAGCATATCTGGTTCACAGTCGGCTGGGTTCTCACATGCTGCTGGACTGGCTACCAAAACAAACAGAGAAGCTCAGATTATAACGTAAAACACAGAGGATGTGTGACTTCACTCTCTGGTCAGGACACCATTATTCCACTAAATCTTTACATAGCAAATAGTTGTTTACTGCAATATCAGTGTTGTGAATTCCCTGTGCAGCATCTTTAAACTGTAATGTATTCAACACAATCTCTTTATTTAAATTCCCCATGAACCAACAACTGTTTATTTAGCATAGTGTGTATTACTGGCTGACAACATCTGTTTTGGTATACTAACAGTAGGGAGTCTGACATTTTCAAATCTCACACATAGTGGATTAAAGCACAAATAGAGGGTGATTCAAGGGTTTGAATTGCTAATTATTGTATTGTTAAATTGTTCATTTTAGGTCACAAACTAGACTACTAATTAGACTCACTCATTATCAGAATACATTTATATTATTCGGTGGACCTCTTTGTATAATGCTATACACAAACTACATCCTCCCAAATGCATTCAAATTAATTAGGTGGAATCAGCACCTCACTGAAACAAAAAAAACTTCAATCTTCATTGAACAAGCTGTTATATTACACTCCCTTACTGCAGCTATTTGTACCTAATAAACTGAGTGTATTTGCCCCTGATTCTTGCTGAGCTCTGAGTTCATTCGCTCACTCAGGATTAGCCCGTCTGTTCCCCAGTGACTGCCATGAACTGTAGCAGTGTCTACAGATGACACACTAAACTCAGCTGCCTCCTCTGTGTGGAGAGATTTGCATCTATGACTTACGTGGCCTTGTTTTTCCTTTGAAATGCTTGAGATTAACTTCAGACTCGTCTGATATTTGGAGTGGGAGACAATGATATGGGCTATCTCCTGTACATCAGGTGAGATGATCACCTGACCTGGTGGTGACCCAAAAACTCTAACTTCAGCAATTTCTGATCCAGGGCCAGTCAAATCCCTTCCCTTTCATTCAAAAAGAATCTAAATCTGCTTACCAGATTGCCTCTCTTTACCTCCCTCGCGGCAGCTTTTAGCATGGAGTATTTTAATATCGGGGATGAAAGGCGTAATCCTTTTTTAACCTTTGTGTCTTTTATATGAGTCCCACATAATGGTTTTAAAATAAGTTGTCTCTGCATTCAGCGGGGTAAAAGCAAATTTAAAAACGATGAATTGGGAAAGAGAGAAGAGTTTTTGTATGAATGTGAGTCGACCTGTGATGCTGCATGCGTCTAAAGTTCCTGAAGATATGACAACATACCAAGGACAGTGCATTAATCAGGCTTTATGTCATGAAGCCTTACAACTAGATTTTTTAAAGAGCTACTGGTCTTTAGTCAGTGTATTACTTCTGTAGATGGTGACTGGCACGCCCCAGTTTGGAGAAGCAGGCAGGAAACTGAAACTAAGCAATGTACTGCTGTGGACGGGGGCAGCAGGAAAACATATTTTAGCCTTAAAAAAAATGTTTACACAGCTTTACCTGTCCGCCTGACAGCCCTGTGTAAGTTTATATGAGGGGACCTGAAGCTGTTGTATATGCTCTTTACAAAGCCACCAGACTCCATTGAGGAAAACAGTCATTTTACCCCAGAGAACTCAGGACTCACTGGTCTACTGCTGCCTCGATTCGTTAGTTACTTAGATTTATTGTGTAACTTTGCAGGATTCTAACTTATTATTTAAAACACCAAAGTCGCACAAAAACACAAAAATGCGAACCGATTGAGGCAGCATCAGATACTACTCCCATTTTAAAAATGATTTATAAAATTACTGTTTTTGTCAAAGGAGTCTGGTGGCTTTGAAGCTAAACAATGAGCTGCAAATCTCTGTCATGCTCCTCAAAGCCAAAGGGAGCCGCAGAGTCGGGTGATAATTTTCAGTAGGTTCATCACTACTAACTACCCTTTTCTCCTTGTGGTTAGATAAATTATAATCAAATTATTATGAAAAAATTTATTACTTTTCCAGTAAAAGCTGTACAGTCCATTATAAAAGGACATAAAATCCATAAATCCATAGAGCAAAGTGAAATACAAACGGTTTGACTGCTAATGTGTAATTAATTGCAAATAAAAAAACAACCTGTGTGGATGCACAAAGCTTTTGAATGATTGCGTTTCATTCCATTAAGATAAATATCACAGTTTAAACACAAAACAAACTGTACAGTATAACGCCATGGAGCCCAGCATCAGTTCAGTTACATCTCAATTAAATATGGGCTTTTGATTTCAGCACTTTGATATGTGTTTGCTGGGGAAAAAAAGAAGAGATGGTCCAAACAAACTACTTTTTAACATTAACAGTTGCTTCTGCGCCTCTCCCATCTCCCAAAAGCAGGATCTTTTCTTGACAGTAAAATTGAAATAAAAGAGCTTGTATCTCCCTAGTGTTTCTTAGGTTCCTGCTATGACTGGGGAAGTGTATTATTATGAACAATACAAACTTGGTTGAAAGTCTCGCCTGTTTTGACAGCAGTTTGATTCATAAAATCCCCTGTTGATGCAGCAATGTATTGATAAATTATTCAGCTGTTATATCAGGCAAGCTATGATCAGTAAGATGGAAAGGGCTGAATATTTTACAGTAGAATAAAATTAATGAAAAGATGTAAGTAATTAAAACAAACACTGTTTTTTTGTTGTCTTTTTAGTGTCACCAGCGGGAGATAGCTCCAGCCTAGCTACAGATGAGACATCAATGGGCAGCAATGAGTCGGTATCGTCCCAGTCATCGTCCGCTTCGACCTCAGAGACGCCCACAGAGAAGAGTGACCACGTCCCACTGAGCACCAGCCTCAGCTCAGGCAGCAACTCCAAGTGAGTGCCTCACTCTGCTCAAGTCTCAGATCAATATGCGAATGTGCAACACTGAAAATCCAGGTGCTGGTTTAAAGCAAGTTGAGTCAAAAATAAATGGTTTAGATTCAAATGTGCACATTATGCATCCACAGTTAAGGGGGACATATTATATAATTTTCATCTTTATACCAGGATTTTGGTGTTCATAAAACACTATTTTTCTCATACAGCTCATGGCTGCTGCAGCTATTTTCTCTTTTCAAACACTCTGTTGTTGTGCCTGTGTCTTTAAGCTCTGCTGCAGAAAAAGCCAAGTTTGCCCTGATTGGTCAGTTTTTCTGGGTCTTCTGCATCTCTGCTCTTTCTATCTCTGTACTCTGCGTTTTTGCAGGTGAAGGAATGACTGTAAGTGAGTACAGCAGCATATTTTACTGTAAAAAAGAAAAGAAAAAAAAGATCATGAATAAAAGCTTTGAAATCAGGAACAAGACTACAGTTAGCGTAGTTAGCATAGTTGTGTGTAGCGGTCTAATAATAATAATAATAATAATAAAGACTGCAAGGTAGTATAGCAGAAGCACTGTCTGTCATAAATAAAAGCACCAATAAAAAGCTTTAAAACCCAAACTACACAATTAGAAAACATGTCCCATCAGTCATGTGATCTGAAACTGGGGAGGAAATAACAACATCGCCAACCAAGATTACAGATTTCACAAACGTGAGCATGTAGCAGTGTATGTAATGTAAACGCTGCAGTAAAGGGCCAGGATGGCATTGTAGTAATTGTGACTGATTACTTCTGGCACTTCCAACTACAACTTCATTCTCGTGTCTGTAGTTTGTAATCTGACAGTAAACAAAAACCTGTTCATGTAAGAGTACGTCTCTGCTGCGATATCTGCTGGATTCCCCAGAACTCCAGAAACATCAGCCCTTGCCCCCAGAATCTAAATCGCCATCAGATGAGAAAAATTGTATTGTAAATATTCACATACTCGTAAAAAATACAGAATTTTCCATCATTTAATCAGTCTGGACGATAATCTGTGGATCCTTAAAATCAGCCTGTCTGATGAGAGCAGTGTCTCTTAAATCTTGTTCCCCCTTCCCTCGGAGATTATTCAATCAGAAGAGCATCTTGCCCTCATTTGTAGGATGACTGGTTGAATACATTTTTGCTCCTATAAAGCATCATAGAAGCAGTTCCACTCGACTGCACTGCGTGGTTGCGGCACAGTTCTGTCTTTTCCAATCTGGTAAAAAGTATTTGTTATTATTAAATAACAGGAATTGATGTTTCAACATTGTGAACTGAATCACCGCAAACAAGCATCTCAATTCTCATGGGAATTATTTAGAGTTGCACAAAAATGAAACCACAGGTTAATCAATAGTGAAATACATTTTTAGCCCTGGTGTTTATGTTATTAGTCAAATGTTGTGCGCTGTTCTTCTTCTCTCTCTGTCTCTTGTGCCGGTGCTGGATAGAAAATGCTTTAACAGTTTTACCTCTCTGGCTTCTCCTCTCTGTCCTCACTCTGTCTCCTAAGTCCTTGGTCCTTTTTGTTGTTTCCAGCCCATGGCTTGTCTTGAATGCTGATGTGAGAGATGAATTATTGGGTTATGCTGCAGATGTTAGACTCGCTGCTGTGTCATGTCTACAGATTCACCTTGAAATAGACTTTTTTTTCCCCCTCATTCACTGTCCCCCTTCTCCTTCTCCATCAGCTGAAAAGAGCTGTAAAATAAAAAACAAAAGCATCTCACAACTTGACAATGTGATTCCTCACTTCTCACTTTGACCTCTGTGGGTATGTGCCCACCTGTGTGTGTAGGCATGCGCGTATCAACCGTTTTTCTCTAAGTTGCAGGATTAGGTAGACAAGGCTCTACAGTATTTTACTTATGTAACCAACTCCTTTTTTTTTTCCTGCGGGTATTTTTTTGCACTTTCCCACATATGTGGCATCATGTTGGAGGACGGAAGGAGCAACCAGGAGGAGGTCGTAAATCTCAGCTCTTATTTGTTTGGGAGACAGGTGGCCGTGCGTTGGCCGTGTAAATCGTATTGACATTGGGGAGATATTCATCTTGTTTACCCTTATAGCCGCAGCCCCTGTCCCTTTATGAAGACTTGTGCCATATGTCACAGGGTGTCGCCCTGGCTTTGTTCACTCATAAATCTTAGCATGTGAGATGGTGGAGACCTGTTAGCACAGCACCTCTCCGGCCTGAAACCCAGGGATTCGGCTTCAGTCCTAGCCAAGAAGAGCAGCAGTAGGGAAGGCAACTGCTACATTACTTCCAACTACTCTCAGAAATGTATTATCTGCACTCTGGTGTGCTGAAAAGTGCACCTGGAAAACAGCATATTTTAGTTGGTTTCCTGCAGGATGGCTGCAGCAAAATCTGCCTGGTCATACACAAATGCATCCTGACTCACTATATCATGCAATGACTCTTTGTGGACTGTGGCATGATTTATCATCTCCGTCATTTTCGATGTCTTGCCTCATTTCTCCTCTTCTCCCTAAATTCAGTCACAGCTTCTCCCAGCGGGACTGTTGCCTCTAGTCCTGACCAATGAGGTTACATTTTTTGGCTACTTTTCCTTCCTCTCCTCCACACTACCTCTAGCCCTCCATGCTTCTCGCTGGCAGACAGCTGTGGATCATAAAATGGTGGATCAGAGCTTATTTCCGGCCCACCCAAACTGGCGGTGGCAGGGCGGGCAGCTTGGCTGTTGGTTTGATCCCACTTTCTACAAGAAACACTCCTAAATCCCACCGCTGCCCTCCTTCCTTTAGCAGAAAGACAGTTGATAGCCCCGCTCATCCCTGTGTTAGCTCCACGCCAGGATCAACAAGGCCTGGATGCTGCGGGGTGAAATTCCTGCTGTAATGAGAAGCAGCAGTCCACTCCTGTTGATGAATTTTCCCCTGCTACTAACCTGGCAGCGTGACATAATGTGTGATAACCCTGATGGTTTAAATAATAAGCTGAAAGACCTCCACTTGCACTTCACTTTGGAATACAATGTTGTTGGATACTTTTGGTATTGTGACACTTTTATATTCCAATTCGCTCTCTCATGAAGACTTTATTAGGCACACCAGTTTAACTGCTTCTTAACACAAATATCTAATCAGCCGATCATGTGGTAGCAACTCAATGCCTTTAAGTGTGTAGACATGGTCACGTCAGTCAGCTGAGGTTCAAACTGAGCCTTGATTGGGAAGAAATGTGATTTAAATTACTTTGAAAGTGGCAGGGTTTTTGTGCCAGACGGGCTGGTCTGAGTATTTAAGAAACTGCAGATCTGCTGGGATTTTCACACACTACCATCTCTAGGGTTTACAGAGAATGGTCATAAAAAAGAGAAAATACCCAATTGTCTGGGCGGAAAAGCCTTGTTGAGGGCAAAAGTCAGAGAAGACTGGTTTAAACAGATAGAGAGGAAGCAGATAATCAAATAACCACTCTTTACAACCAAGGTGTGCAGAACGGCATCTCAGAACGCACAACCTGTTGAACCCTGAAGCAGATGGGCTACAGCAGCAGAAGACCACAACAGATGCCACTTCTGTCGGGTAAAAACAGGAAACTGAGGCTGCAATTGGCACAGGCTTTCAAAAATCGAACAATAGAAAGTTTGGAAAAACGTTTCCTGGTCCCATTGGGCTGGATTTCAGTTGCAACACTCAGATGGCAGGGTCAGAATTTGGTGTGAACAACATGAAAGCTTGTATCCATCCTGTGACTCAGGCTGCTGCTGCTGCTGCTGGTGTAATAATGTGGGGGTATTTTCTTTGCACTTAGGGCGCCTTAGTACCAATTTAGCATCGGTTCCACGAGAGTGCATTCTTCCAATTCTGTCGCAGCCTACCTGAGTGGTTTTGCTGACCATGCCAACAGCAATGGCCACTTGCAGCAGAATGGAAACACAATGTCAGAAAGCTCAAATCATCTCAAACTGCTTTCTGGAACATGACAATGAATTCATTGTGCTCAAATGGATTCCACAGACACCGTATCTCAACCCAGCAGCCAAAAAATCTGCTGAAATTGCGTAATGCTATCACGTCAATATAGACCAATATCATCCAAGAATGTTTTCAGCACCTTGTTGAATCAGTGCCACGAAGGATTAAGGCAGTTCTGACAGCAAAAGTGGGTCCAACTCCATACATCAAGGCATATAAGCCTGTAAAAACTCCTCACAATCTAATGTTCTTTAACTTGTCACCCATAAACTTGTTGGGAATATTACCAGCATCTCGAGAGGGATTTTCATGTGGGCCTCACATACAGTGCATTTTCAAACAAGTCCCCATTTACTGTATTTAATCATGTTTACAGAAGAAGCTTAGCTAGGCCTGTGATGGGTGAAAACAACGGATGAGCAATTCAAAGCTTGATGCTATTTTTGTTGAGGAGAAATGGCAAACGATTTCCCTCGGTTTGGCTTAGCTATAATTGTGAAAGCAATTTTGGGATGAATCCATTTACCTCTGGTACATTTAACAAGTTTCTAGGGCAGCCATGTGGCATTCACTGATTTTCCCCAACTGTTTATTCTAAAATTATTGAGATATCTGTTTATTTTAAAGATCTTCACAGATCTGTGTAATCCTCTTTCAACAGAAATAAGCAGTTGGATAATGTTAACTTTTCTATGTGTGTGTGCATGCATTTAATTTTATCTTATTCAGGGGTTTGTGTGTATCTGAGTGGGTTCACCTGCAGGTGGGTGAAGTGTTGGTGCTCCTCTGCTCTCCCTTCTCTTGGCTGTGACCCAGGCAGACAGTGGTTGTGCCTGGGCCCAGGTTAATGAGTGGATTTGCTGCACTGCAGCGCACTATCCCCCCATGCTGATGTGGAGCAGCTGAGCACCACAGTGGCCACACACTGCTGCAGAGCTATAAATCACCCACAGTCAGGCCAGGCCCGAACGGAACAGCCACCGCTGGGGATGGACAAGCGCGCTGAGAGCGAGGCAGGGGAAGAGACGGAGGGAGGAAGCGATGCAGAGGGGGGAATGAAAGCGTGAGCCCAGTATCGTGCGCTCACCTATGTCCACATAAGATCCCCTACCACGCTCCCCCTTAAGGCCGTCTCGCTCTCTCTCTTCCACCAGTGCCAATGTAACTACTATTCACAACATCCTCTCAACCTCCAGCCCCTCCCCAGCTGCTCCCTCTAATTGCCTTTATTAACGTCTCTATGGGAGCGGCAGCTAGGAGCAATTTGCTCATTATGTACTGTATTAGCACTGGCCCTGGGGCAGGCATGGAACACAGAGGGATGCCTGGCTGAGACTCCTGCTCTCCTCTGCTTCACTCTGCCTTTACCAGGACCCCTACCTCCATCCTGTAGGTCGACCATAGACTCGTTGGCCCCGACACCAGCCAGTGTAAAGTACAGCTCGTACTGTAAAAGATAAAGCTGTTGGATGGTTTATTGTTTGTCCTAACGCAAACAGAACTTCAGTATATACATTCCTGTAGGAGCTGCATGTGTATGTATGGGTGACACAAGGTAAAATCAACACAAAGTGCAACACAATAAGTGTCCAGAAGATAAAAATGTATCTTTTATCTGTCAGGATTGTTTTTTAATGTATTCAGGTGACAAAAGTTTAATTGTTGCATCACTCTGAGTGTAGCTGATAGGCTTATCTTCTATTCAATACTATAATAATATTTGGTGCCAATTCCTAATGTATTGCCATTTGATGTTTAAATTTAACAAAAAAAAAATCTTTATTTGCTTTAACACTAGATCATATCATGAGATATGTTTTCAAACACACCGGTGGGAGTCGGGCGGTGCAGGATCAGACCCCTGGCGCAACAATAAAAATCACAATACTTAAGTGGATCCATTTTTTTTTACTAACCCCTATTTTACTGCTGGTTGCACACAGGTTGGAATCACAGTTTGACTTTTTTTCTGATCTCGGAACAGGAAAAACAAACAACTGGCGCATGTTTGAATTCACACGTCGTGTTTAATTCATAACTGTTTGTATTCTTCATACAGTCAGTGCAGATTATTTTAAACTGTGATTTTGTTGTTAGTGCGGCTCGTTTGTCAGGTTTGAGTTGAGCCAGTTAATCTTACAATAATGTTACTACTTGGCTCGGGCACAAGAAGTTTCTAAACTTAAATTCAGAAGGTCAAATATACTTTGTATCGTGAGTTTACCTTCAGATAAATATATCAGTTTCTCTTGATGATTACCTTTCAGGTTAATGTGGACCACTGTGGAGAGCCAGTCCCACTGAAGAGGCTTTTTGGCAGATGGAGTTGAATGGATTATTTGATTTATGGAAGCCTGTTGTCCTTGTTATTCGGATAAATGTACAGCCTGCACACAATGAGAATCCAAAGTGCAACTCCCCCTGTGTGCAGCTGCTGTACAGTAGATATAAGATGGAATATTTTTTTTATTTTTTCTCATGTGTTATGTGTGATATATTACTTAATTTAAGTGTTAAATATTTAATATTTTATTACTGCCCATGACTTCAATCGACTCAAGCCTGTGATGATATAAGTACTCTTTAATTGTTCTTGTGGAGTCAGGAAGAACATCTGGAAGCAGGAAGTAACAGTGATGTTTGTGGCTGGTGTTGAAATGTGCCACAGACAAAGCTGCAGGCCATTGAAATTGTTACTTTGAGTTCCCACCTTCACAAGCGCTCTAGATTGGTGTAGAAATGTATTCTCACCTTGTCTCCATAACAACAGGTTGCACAATTTAGCTCACCTGTTGCTCTTATACCACCACTTAGAGTAGTTGCTACCAATACTGAACACTTTCTCAACGTATGAGGAGAAAAACGCAGCATCTGTTTGTCGTGGTGAACGTCTCACCTTTGCCGCTCTGCTGAAAACCCACCAGGTTCAACGTTTAACTTACTGTATTTTGTGTTTTCTTCATTTTTCTATCCAAGATTTTGTGGCAATTGGTGGAAAAATGCTACGCTGCAGGCAAATGTGCATTGTTTCCAGCCAGTACACAACAGCACTGTGGTGTCTAAGGTGTGTTTTTATCTGCAGGGCCCCTGCAGAAGGAGCCTCCTGGTCCACTACTGGAGCCTCAGGAGAGAGCCCACCTGCCTCCACCACAGCTGCCTCTGAAAAGGAAAAACCAGAGGAGAGGTGAGACCAGGTTCCCACTCTCTGGACTATTTTCCTGTTTTCCTCCCAACTGGATTTTATAATTGCACTTGACTACTTTCTTTCTGTCTTTATCTCTGTTTCGTTTAGTCATTTTCACACTCACATATTGGCTAAATGTCACACTCTGGGATTCTTTCACTCTCTCAGTTTTCACTCACTTGCTCCATTACTCGCCTGCTCGTCTTATCTTGCATGTTCACTCAACAGAATCACCAACTCCCTCACTCGTCTAACATCTACTCGGAGTCTTGTACGTCAATATTTTCCCTGACTTTCTCATATATTCACCAGACCTTAATTTGGTTTACCTTTGAGGGAACCTAATGCAACACAAGTATTGGCTGTAGCAGGGGCAGCAACCTCCTCCGCTTTCAGCCAAACTCCAGATACACACACAGGTATCTGAGCAAACCGGATGGGACTGTGTATACAGTCTGCCCATTACACTGATCTATTGCTCTGCTTCCTTGCGACTAAATGATGAATTCATTTTCAGCGCTTTCAGATGTTACCGAGGAAATTGTAAACAGCTCGGTCATTCTGTGGGCAATCCATTAATGTTATTTTCATAGAAATACAAATCCTCATTTTTTCCAAATGCGGTTCCACGAGAGTGCATTCTTCCAATTCTGAATTCAACAACTCGGCTGAACATTGTTGTATTGACAACTCTGTGACCACAAACTTTTTTTTTTTCAGTTTGTATATCTTCTTTCTCCTCTCTCATCCTACATTGTTGCTGCTCTGCAGAAAGAATATGAAATATTTATCAGGGCATCGTGTGTTGAAGGCACAATTTCTACATGGTAATGTTGCTGGCATTCGAGATAACGGTTTGCAATGGTGGGCAAAACAACCTTTCTGTGGAAAACACTTTTTATGTTTTCCAGAGTGCAATTGCATAAATACGCCTTTTTACTAACGTTTTCAGAGCGATGAATATGGTTTCTTTGACGGCGCTCTTTTACATCAAACTGATTTAAAATGCAGCTTCTAAGCTCACAAATGTGAATTTAAAAGCCGAAGCACCGTGGAGAGAGATTTCTATTCTACCTCTGTTTGTGTGCAAACCTACTTTAGAATCCCCCCGCCACTTTTTAATTATCTCACCATAGATGGTTGTCTGCTGTGCGGACCTGATGTGTGCCTGCCTTTTTCGGCTGTACAAAACCTGCTCCAAACAGCGCTGCATCTCATTGTGTTTGTGCACGCACACGGGTGCACGTGGGCCTGATTTGACTCGCTCGCTAGTCTGTCTAGACTGGAGACAGGGCAAGACAAGAGTGTGTAGCGGCCCGGCTCCACTCTTAGTACTTTTGCTTATATTCCAGCCTGGCCCATTTCTGCTGTTTCAGGCTAGTGAGTGAATGAACAAGCAGGCCCCGGGCCCAGATTGAACTGAGCGGTAATCCTCCCCAAAGCTCCGCCAGCTCACTGATTGCCTTCATTTTTCAGTGTCACCAGCAGGAAAGCCATGGCAGTGTACCCATGTGAGGCTGAGCACGACTCTGAGCTCTCCTTCCAGGTCGGCGCAATATTCAACGCCGGTAAGTGTTATCGCCTACACCAGTCGCTCACTCAGAACCAGCCCTGGCATATTGGATTTGGAGGAAAACCGAACACCCAATCTGATCTTCAATCGAACAGAGAGATGAGACGAGGAGAAGGAGAACGGGGGGAGGGGAGGGCACGGAGACACAGATTTGCTCTTCAGTGTGTCTGGAAGAGGCTCCACTGAGCTTTAATCACTCTCAGAGGAAATGAGGATTTTGTAGTTCCTATTTTTTGCCTTTTTTCGTGAGATGCAGACACTATAGATATACTACAGTCTTTACTGGGAAACGTGGTGATGTCTTTGATAAGATCCCACAAAACATTGCCGTTTATTGGCTGTTTTTTTCTGTCTGCCTAAAGGTGAGATCACATCTTTTTTTCTTTCTTTTTTTTGTACATTTTTAGCCTCCGCTGTCCGGCAGATTTAAGTAGACCGTCCCCCATCAAACACATAATGATCTAAACGTCAAAATCTGACAGCTGCCATTAATAAATATGGATTTAACGACTGAAACTTCATCTTTATCATATTTCTATCGACTGTACAAACACCATTTCCTGTCTGGATGCCTGCACATTACAGCCATCAGTGTTTTATTGTTGGTTGAAGGAGTTCATGTCAGGATAAATGCCTACAACAGCAAGATTTAATTTATCATAAAGTGGATTTTCAGCTCATAATATCTCAATAATAATAAACATAGAATGAATAAAGTGCCACATCTTTAAAAACTAAATTAGATTAGGTTCTAGAGGCCATTGTCTTACTCTGAAATTTAATTTGGAGCTTAACTGTTTTGTTTCGTAGAAGTATTACTGAATCATGTGTGTTTATTTTGGATCTGGACATAAATCTCCAGTTACCTCGACACAGAGTTTGGTGAGTGTAAGTGGAGTTCTGCTTATATTCCATCCGTCCTTCAACACTTAATCAGGCTTCAAATGAAGTGACTGACGTTTTACATAAAGCTCCAAGAGCTTCTCCTTAAATCAACATCTACAGCATCTTTCGGACCTTTGACATTTTGCATATTTTGCCGCACTATTCACTTATTTCTAAATGTATTTTTTTGTCTGAGCTATGTGCATAACAAATGTGCAGAAGGTCAGGAGGTCTGAATACTTGAGCAAGCCAACAACAAAAAAAATCTACATATGTTGATGTTTCCTCACCCTTAACACTGAAAGGACGACTCTGTCTCGCCTATTATTATTATAATTTTTTTTAAATCTGAAGTTACTGTTACTGGTTTGGTTTAATTGTGTCATAAAACATTGTATACATGACGTTCAGGGTGTCCCTGATCATCCCAAATCCACGGTTCAATTATACTTTTGATTTTAAGGTCATGATTTGATTCAGTTTTAAATTTAAACTTTTTTTCAGCACCGTCCCTGTAGTGGAGCTAAATGCACAATAACACTCATATCAAAAATCGCCTAATTTTAGAAAACATTTGTGTAGATTAAAGTATTTATTTAAAGCTGAGACCTTAAACTTTCATTTACTGCTAGTTAGAAAATTCTTATATAAATTATGCCAGAAAAAATATGACAGAGTTCAAATATAATTGTTTTCCTGTCGACTTCGACTTTGGCAACTAACAATAAGCTAGCTGTGTCGTCTTTGTGTTTTTTTTATTCTGATCCTGCTTTTGATGTTGGCGATTGAAATCATTTTGATCATTTGTTTATTTAACATCATTATAGTGACACCCCTGCATGAAATACATGGTCATATATACACTGAGTACAATTAATTCCAAAATTATAAAATAAAAAACAGGTAAGTACAAAGTGATTGCAGGTAAAGCTTATCCTTCCATCTAAGGATTTGCTTTATTATGTATTGACTAATGGAAAAAGTACAGATATATGTATTAAAATTGACTAAAGATGTCATTCAAAGTAATCCCATAGCAGTTAGTTATTATACTGAGATAGCTGCAGAGGTTTTTGTGTATCTGTTGTTGTCATTTTAATGGGACAAACTGATGTAAAAACACCTTTAAAGACTTCTGACAACATTAATAATGGAAAATGACTCGTTTTCTCGTTGTGGCCCTCATATTAAAGACCTGTCACTCATTTTAGAAGTTAAAACGGGTTCAAATCCTGTTTTGAATTTTAGTGGCGGGTCAACTCTTTTGTTTACCCCTGTATAAAAGATTGGGCTTTTAAGTTCCTTGTTCATTTTGTGTTAATAGTCGCACAAGAGCCCTGACGGTAAACACATTTCTTTGTGTCCTGAGGTCGGCCGAGGCATGTTGCAAGGAAAAAAATGACTTATTGAATTAATTTCTTCCTTGATTTGGCTTTAGAAGTTCTCACTGTCAATTTATCCATGCAATTGTTGACTTGGAAATGCACTCAAAATTTTAAATTGGCTCACTTTGTAGGCAAATCAAGAATGGGGAGAAGGCATGCACAGACAGAATCTGTGCTCTGACACATCCGTCATACTAAACGCTTCGTGAGAGCTCTGTTTCTCTGCTGAGGTTGAGCTTAGGGCTGAAATTCTAGAAAAATGGGATCCAAAAACAGACTTGAGATGTACAGTAGAGATAAAAATGAGTCACAGTGCAGTTTAGTGTAACCACATAATTACTGTATCCTCCTCGGATCTGTCCGCTCTGACACATGCACATGCTGTGTTCTCATCTGAGGCTCAGTGTCCTCTGCCTGTCCCCCACCCTCACGCTCCCTGTGCTGTTGTCCCCCCTGGTGACGCTGTGTCCTCTCCTGCAGTGACCCAGTCGAGGGAGCCGGGCTGGCTGGAGGGCGAGCTGGAGGGGAAGAGGGGCCTCATCCCTGAAAACTATGTGGAGATGCTGTAGCCCCACATGGAAATATTTATGGACAAGTTATCACCTCCACTGGGAAAAAACTCTGACATTCACTATAGAGCCGTGTTTATCCAAATCCCCGAATTCTCCCAAGCAAGCAAGTGACGATATGTTATTACTGGTGGACCATTCTTGATACACAAGTATATGCATCTTTGCTGGCAAGTATACCTTTGGAATGCATGTGCGAGCATGTTTTTGTTTGAATTTTATTTTGGTTGAGTATCCACGTGCATTTTTAGCATTGCAATTACAAAATGGGTTTTGCACTTACGATATTTTGCTGTATAAAAAGATGCTGTAGCCTCTAAACATCCAGGTCACTTTGTAGCAGCAGCAGAGAGGGAGCGTCTCAGACAGCAGCCCCGCTCTCTCCCCCAGTTATACATGGTATCCATGAGCTCCAAGAATGATCCTCAGAAACTGTATGTAAGAATGTCAGCACTCAAGTCACTGTAATCAGTTTTTGTTGAGACGTTTTGGCGCCAAATCCAGCAGCTTTAGACCCTTTTGACAATGATGCACAGTTTGTTTTCAGCTTTTAAAAGATTCGAGTTACTCTTCTTACCGTGCCTTAACCGTCAGAGAACACCCAGTGTAAATGTATGTATGAGAATGAATTGGAGTGTTACTGCTTTCACTTTTAAAAATGTTGCATTTTTCTGTCATTTTAAGAATATTTGAATATTCAAAATGAGGCACATCGCTGTTGTAATTTTATTTTATTTAATTGGCACATTGATTGCATGACTTTTGAATTTTAAATACACTCTGTACTGTTTTGTTCTCGGTGCACTCCTTTACAGAAACACAGTGAAACGCCTCCTCGACGCCTGATGAGCCTCTCGTGTTAAACACTAGCGTCAGACAGAGTCAGCAGAGGTCCGTTTAAACAGGTAGTAACGATTGAAACCAAGTGTTTTTCCTATCAAATGATCTGTTTTGTTTGTTTTTAAAGTTTATTTTTAACGTCGCTCAGAGTTTTCTCTGAGCAGAAAGAAATGAGACACTCCCACAAAGTTGAAATTTGACTTTAGCGTTATTTCATCTTCAACCTCAGCGGAATATGTGATTAGAAACAAAGTTTTATTATCAGTAACGCCACAAAATGCAGTATTTCATCCGTTCAGTGTATATAACCAAAATATTAAAAGAGTTTATGCGCCAAGTATGTTTTACACGTCTTCGTTCAGTGATGGACAGGTTCTCACACCGATTGGTTTTAGCATGTCCCAGTACAATTCATCCCTCAGCTGTTCAACATGACACTTTAATTTCTCTGAGAGCTTTGGTTCTGCAGACTGTTTTCAGTTGCAATAATTTAAGACAATGATTGATGACGTTTTTAAAGGGCCTTGACTTCTTTCATTTTTGTACCTTTGGGTATCCTCCTGATCAATGTTAAACAAATAAAGATTTTTTTTGTTCTTTACTGTATTGTATTATGTATTCTTGCCGTTAAATAAATGTGATAAATGATAATTTAAAATTGAACAGACTGCATTCTTATCAAAGCTTTTATTAGTCACACAGATCACAGCTATAGTGCATTATGAGTGTATTCATAGTGAGTAATAATGCATTTATAATGCTAATAAATAGGAATAAATAGCTAAATAAACACCATTACTGTCTTTAAAAAAAGAATTGAAAATTTAACAGCTAATCAACATAATCTGCATTATATATTGTGTAAAAACAAATTTCGTAACAGCACATATCGACAGCATATACACACATATCGATGCCAATATCAGCCAATAATATCTGTCAACCATCATATCTGTCTAATTAAAAGCAAAGAGTCACTTTAACCTAAAAATAATTATAAGTCACTATATTCTCTGACTGTTGATATAGGGCACCAGAATGCATCATTTGTCATCATGAAGCATTATAAATGCCTTAAAACTCACTATAAATGCCCTCATAATGCATTATAGAATTGGTCTTCATAGAAAGCATCACACTGTGCTGCAGTTTCAGCAAACTTAATGGACAGTAGGACATTTGTTCTCCAAAATAAGACTGACATATTAACTCTGTGGACCATAGAAAATTAGGGAAAGCACTGTAGGCACTTTTATGGCCACATTCTGTTGACTGAGAGTTATAATAAGTGTCAAATTTATATTTACCAATGTGAAATCTAGCACTATGTCTAATTTTGTGATGACTCATCTATTGTGTCACTGAGAAGGCCCACAGTTTCCCACAGAGTCTAAGAATAAAGTGACTGGTGGAATGAGGATTCATTCTGCAGCCATTACTGTTACAGTGAGCCATGTAGTGTAATGTTAGCCTCCCTCTCTATATTGACCTGCACTGGTCCCTCTGACTAAAAGCTGCCTCCAAAATAACTTTCCAAAAGAGGGTTAAAAATAGATCTTTAACTGAGGAAAACACACACATGTCCACCTCCCCGATCTATTAACATCCCAGCCTGTTAATTCTTAGACTACATCTGTGTAATTAATTAACACGCCAACCGGCCTCCAGACCCGCTGCTTTGGCCCCAGTTATATAATTACCATGACTCCACCGCCGCACTTTGACCTCCAGTAAGTGCGCTGCCTGCTGCACTGTTTAGAAGTATAAACACACACACACTTTGTCCACTTTGGAAATAGCAAAGGTTGGAGCCGTGGTTTCACTGCGACACATATGTCCACCAGCTCCCTGAAGCAAACGCATTCGCCATGATTACATAATGAAATGAGGCACAGCTAATGAGATGGGCAAAAATATTCCCCCACTATCACCACTCCCGCCATCCACCCCCGGGGCCCTTCCTCATCATCTTCCCTCTGCCAGAATACTGCTGAATCATAGAGACATCCACCCGGCCTGCCTCTCACTCTGCTTTGGACTGTCTGTCAGAGTGTGTGTGCCTTCCTTTCTCTTCTGCCTTACCTCTGTGTGTCTCATTTAAAACTCTCTCCGTCCTCCTCGCATTCATTCTTAGTTAGTGCTACACTTCTTTTCTGGCGCTCTAATAGTAATTTGCTTTATGTTAAAGCGACTATGAGCAACTTTTGTTTTATGTTGATTTTGGCGGCCCCTGTGGACAAATGCGGCAGTGTTTCTGTGAGCACAACCACCTTGTGCCATGAGGACCTTGCTCTGGCTAGCAGATGCATTTGTTTTGGAAGCACTTTCGCCTCACAGCAAGAGGGTTGCCAGTGTCGGCGTGGGTTCTCTCCGGGTCCTCCGGCTTCCTCCCACAGTCCAAAAACATGCAGCTTAGGTTTAAATGGTGAAACTACCCGTAGGAGTGAATGAGAGTGTGAATGGTTGTCTGTCTCTATGTGTCTGCCCTGAGATAGTCTGCCGACCTGTCCAGGGTGAACGTCGCCGTGTATCCCGCCCAACGTTCCAGCCCA
>CAFUXE010001590.1:148009-174268 GCA_903364295.1 Serranus cabrilla | reverse complement strand
GCTTAGGTTTAAATGGTGAAACTGCCCGTAGGAGTGAATGAGAGTGTGAATGGTTGTCTGTCTCTGTGTGTCTGCCCTGAGACAGTCTGCCGACCTGTCCAGGGTGAACGCCGCCGTGTATCCCGCCCAACGTTCCAGCCCACGACCCGAGATTCAGATGAGCGGTAAGGATAATGGATGGATGTTGCAGGATGCATCTCAATTAATAATGTATCTATTTGTGGCTATGTAAGACAAATACGTGTAATATGACAATGATGAAACAAAGTTAACGTTTTGCATTCTGTTTCAAACTAAAAGTGTGAAATGAAAAGTAACTTAATAAGTTATTTAATATCATGTAAGAGTCCCCGCTGCATATGTTCAGTAATGTAGAGTATTTAATCCAAACAGTGATTTTTTAATTTTTTTTACTAAATCTAACCATGTAGTTTCTTTTCCCTAAACTTAGTTTCGACACCAAATCGAAACAGTGACAGGCCATTTAATGATGTGATTACATCATATCGTAGGTCACTCACTGCAAAAAAAAAAAAATGCTCAGGAAAATGTAAACGTAGATTCTTTGTCCCATAAATTGTTCAGATTTTTTGAGGGAATCTGGCATTAAGAATAACTATGCAGAGGTAGGTAGTCTTATCCTCACTGATTTTTTATTTATTCAGGTCATATTGAAGCATTGGTGTTACATGGAGGCTGTTTCATAACCAGTTAAAAACTCTTTCTCGCTGCTTTAATCTCAGTGCATTTATCTTTCCTTTTAAATTTGGGAATATGACGCAATGAACAACAGTGGTAGTCTGGGTGGGTCAGCCTGTGAGCTGCCTTAATATCCACTGAGACTGAGGTTGTGGTGATGTCTGTGTCTCTGCATGCATTATGCATCAGCGTCTATCAGTCTGGGGTTCGATGTAAACATCAGTTTCCCCGCGCTGCTTTAGACGAGCTGTAGGTGTGTTTGAGTAAAAATCCAGATGGACGTTTTCATTTCTCATTTCCCAGAGTCCTGGCTGTGCGCCAGCTGTCCTCTGCCTCCCATGACGCAGTGTCCTTCAGCCTAAAAACATAGTCTAACACTATGACTCAGCTTAGATCAAAGCCTACAGCAGTTTACCTCTAATGATGAGCCAATGACACAACCAAGTGCCACAAATGTGCCTGAATTTCCCAAACGTGCACGTCTGGAAGCAGCAACAACTTCCCATGTCTTTATCTGGTTCTTTCAGAGTGCAAAGCCTCTGAAATATAATCGTAATAAGACTTGATGTATTATTGGGGGTGAAAACTGAGTGGGAATTTGGAGAAAAGTGAATTTCAAACATAAACGAGAGAATGTGGAGGGAAATAAAAACCCTCAGCTCAGAGAGTGGGCCACAGAAGCCGCCATGTGCGCGGGCGCAGCCGTGAAATCAGCCTGATCCAATAGATTCTGTTTATCTGGCACGACTACAAGTGAAAGCAATTGGAAATCTGGGGGAGATTTGGAGAAGGCTGTGGATTCGGAGAGAGAGAAAAAAAATGAGCAAAAAAGTAATACTGTCTGCTCTACAGTCTGGCAAAGCAGGCGTGTTTTCAGATCAGCCTTTAACAAGGTTAATGGTGATTTTTCTCCACAGGCACCGTTTTACTGTAAAAGCCTCATCCTCGCATGCTTTATCTCTGTCATTTTTACTCTCTTCTCTTCCCGTTTCTCTTTGTTCTCTTCATCTCCTCTCCCTGTGACTGCTGTACCTGCTGCTGCTCCACATCATTTCTGTTTTTCCATGCTAACTCTGTGTTTTTTGGCTCATTATCCTCCCCAGCCACCAAATGCAGCTGTTTCGAATTCTGTTTCCCAGATCAAACAGCCCATTTTTTAGGGCACGTTTCCGTAGCTTCTGCCTCGTGGTACAATTTTCATCACACATGCGTGCAGACCATACGTACAACACAAGAAAACAAGTCACATCAGATGATCAATTTAACAGTTTTATTAGAATCTTGCAATAGTTTTGCAAACACAAGTATGGCAATATCTGCATCAAGATATACAGTAGTAACTGGTTTTATTGGTTTATGGTGAAAGGATGTCTACTGTATGTTTGCTGGATAGTTGCTGAGAAATATTGTACAAAGCATCTGAGTAAAAAGTCATTTTTGGAATTGGAAAAAAAAACATTTGTATATATTTATATATTAATAAGAAATGCACTGCCATGGCTGTGGAGATATGGCTTAGTCTCTCTACACCCGATTCTTCACCGTGAACAGAAAATGGCAATGACGTGACTCCACATACAGTGACGCGATAGTGTACTGTGTAACAGCAGCTGAACACATTCTGAGTCATTCATGCCTGAAAGGAGTTCATTTAGAAGGAGACAGCTTTGAAGATTGCTCCCTCGATAAGGGAAAAGTTTTTTTATTTTGCAGTGGGTGGTGATTAATGACCAATAAATAAACAGTTCATTTATTCCGTTCCTTTAAATGAGCAGTTTGGCAATATGGGAACACACTTGTTTGCTCTCTTGCAGAGAGTTAGATTAGGAGACTGATAGCACAATATGAAGCTACAGCCAGGAAACAGTTAGCTTAGCTTAGCATGGTGACTGGAAACAGGGGGGAGCAGTTGGCCTGGCTATATAGTGTTGGTTTAATTTGTATAAAAATGACAAGTTGTGGATTACTCGGGGTTATGTGCTGGTCTATTTCTTTGCAGTGACTATCTGCGGCACATGGGTTTCGCCACTTTCATCCCTTTAGGAGCCGAGCAGCAGGTCCTGAGTCTACACACTCCAATAGGAGGAGTGGACATGAGATCAGATTTATGCCCCAAAGTCACTGCAGCAAATATTGAACACAATTTTCACAAGCCACATTTCCTACAAACATTCTGACACTAGAGTGGAATTTGACTGAAACTGAAGTACAAATCAAGATAAAATCAACTTTGTTTGAGACCTGTCCTGAAATGCAGGTAATGTGCTAAAGTGCTAATGCCCATCATAACTTATTTATTTATTTACTTAGTGGCCAAACAGTGGAATTTGCAACTTCTGGGGCCCAAACATTTTGTTTATTCCCACAGACGCACATTGGGAAATATATGTCTGTAAATCGTTGATACATTTTTTCCCAACAAACGTAAAATTACTCTTTTTACAAAGAGAATTTAGCTGACTCGGCTGGCAGTAGAATCTCGTGTGCTTGTTCTGTTGGCCCCCATAGATACATAAGAGTCATAGATCTGTATGTTTTTATGCATAAAGTCAAACTATTTGGGCTTCATGTTCCACTGAGCAACTTTCATAGGAATGAACGGGGCCTCCCGTTCTCTTTCTACTTCCATACATTTCACACATGCGTCATCTGTTGTTGAAGAGCACCTTTGACAGAGCCAGGCTAACTGTTTCCCCTGTTTCCAGTCGTTATGCTAAGCTAAGCTAACAGTCTCCTGGCTGTAGGTTCATATTTACCATACAGACATTAGATGGTGGTATTAAACTTATCTCTCTGCAAGAAAGCAAATAAGTATATTTTCCAAATAAGTATATTTGTTGAACTATTCCTTAAAAATAAACAAAAATGAAATAGCCAACAGTCAGAGCCTGTTTTTCTGGAGTGCAGAAGGGTCATAAGGGGCTTGAGAACATTATTGATTGATTACATTACCATTCTTTGGGACAAATTTGTTTACATTATGATTGAAACTTATTTTGGCAGTTAGTGCAATATATCCAGTTCATAACTGGTGAAAAAGAAAAGAAAAAAAAGAAAAAAACAGTTTAATTTGAATCAGCTAAACTTCCGATCTACAGACTCTACATCCATCATTTTATTTTGTTTTGTGTATGCATTAAGTTTATATTTTAAAACTGAAAAGTCAAGAACTTTCTGTCACGTATCCCAGTTTCAATAGTTTGTGATTTCTTGATTTTATTGTGGTGCTCATCAACAATACCGCCACGGGTTAGGAAATCATTTCAACAGCAACAACTCAAGGATCCATCACTTCATACATCTTGTTACAAAATAAGAAATACTTTTTGATTATTATTTTTTTTTGTTTGAGCCACTTGAACAATGATGCAAAAAGTAAAAAAAAAAAAAAAAAGAAGAAAAAAAGATGCAAAATCAAATAACTTTACTTAATAAGAAGATAATAAATGTACTCTCTCTAACATTCAGGTAGTAAGTTCCATAAGTCTCTCACAATGTATGATACATTCATTTCTCTATTTGGCCCTTTCTGGCGCCAACCCTTACTGTAAGTTCTTCTCTGTGATCCAACACACAGAACATGGCGAGTGGGAAACACACATTTTTCCAATATTCCAACAAGATGGTTAAAGTAGAAATGTTTTATACTATACTCAACATAAGGACTTGCTGTATTATTTACAATATATACTGTAAAATTGTAAATCAGGTGAGATAAAAAGGCACAAGTTTCCCTTTTTTAAATACAATGTAAACATCTCATCAAAAAGCATGCATTAACATTTCATTTTACAAAAAGGATATCATTTTTAGACAAAGTACTTAAATATTGTTTTCCAGCAAAATATAATTCTCTCAAAAATACTTTCCCATTCATCCTATGAACCTTTAGACAGTTTTTTTTTATCTTTAAAAAGGACAAAAAGGGGGCAAAATAAAGAAACAGTGAGAGATTAGCTTCAGGGTCCTTCACAACTTGAACACAATGATGCACAACAAAGACAGATTGTAAAATGAGGCCTTTCTGACAAGGGACTGTATGAAAATTATTAGGCTTTTCTTTTATAAAACAGCTAAACGATACACAGCTTTTGGTATCACTTTATATGATGCTCACCTCATAATGCATTATATACATAATTATTATTATCTTCTTATATTACTGCAAAATTATAGTTATAAGCACTCATAATTATTATATTAATAATGCTGTTACAACAAATTATAAAGCATTTTATTATGACTTGTATTGTCAAATATCATGATACTTCTTAATTACTAGTCAGTCACTGACATTTTATTTTTGCAAGGATCATATTGGATTACAACTCTCATAGTTGTTTATAATGCATTATAATCACTGTTATAATGCATTACAAGCACAATGTCCTTGTGTGACCAGCAATTATAAAGTATTATGATAAATTAAATGTCATGATAAAAATGCTTCATAATGTGCTATGAATATTGTTATAAGACATTTTAAGTAATAAATGTGCTCATAACGCCAATTGTGCAGTGCTATAAGCAGCTTTTAATGCATCATAAGTATGTTTATAATGATTTTTAAACATGGACTTCATATAAAAAGTGTTACCAATATTTTCTCTGGACCCTCCCTCAGTGAATACAGCATCTATTTATGACAAACAAAACAAAATAGTGAAAATACAGCCAGTCTCTCTTTTTGAATAAGGAGCTTCTAAACACTTAGAATCATCTTGAGAACCTAAAGACTTGAGCACCATAATATTTTCACCCCAGAATGAATGAAAGACAAATAAAAGTGGGATGAGGGGAAGTGGAAACACCCTCCCCTCTGCTCTCCCAGCAGATAAAGACAACCCTCCTGTGAGCCAAAATTAAAAATACACGGACCTCCCCCTTTCTCTGCACCCCCTGAATAATTTTCATACAGTCCCTAATGACAGTTGCAATGCAAGCCACCACCAATCCTTACACAATAACCACCGCAGAGCAGAAGAGACCTCAGAGTGTAGCACAAGCGCCATCGTGACGAGCGCCGCGGCCACAAATACATTACACCGGCACCCGGCTGTGCTAATGATGTCATGTTGTCTAACTTTAGGCTGGGTGACCATGCAGAAAGTCTTTTCCCGCATCATCACAGTTGCTTATCAAAACAGACAATTCCTGCTAGCTGCACTAATGCCTCATTTCACATTGTATCTCCTCTGTGCAAATCTAAATGTGGAAATAGGATATGGCTAATCCTATAACATAAATGCATAATACCCACACTGAAAGAGCAGATCAACTATGCACATGCTTGCCAGAAGAAAAAAAACCCCACACACACACACACAAACTTAAGCCATTCTCGCTCCATACACAAATGTAAATACACACTCACAGGGCACAAAAAAACAATCACACGCCCCCACTGTTTTTCTTCCCCAGCGGCTCTATCGCTTTTCAGTAGCATCATAGTAGTGTTCCACAACCACCCAGAAACCAGTGGGGTGTGAGACAAGTTAATGGTCCAGATGACTGGGCCTGCCATACCTAAAATAGTAGCACTTGGCCCGAAGATAAGGAATAAACTAAATCAGGAAAAGGTGATCATACCAACAGTTCTTTATCAAGCATTCATCAACATGTACCTCAAAACATCTTCTGTACAACCGCTGAATAGAATGTGTTTAAGAAGTTGTTAATACCTGTACACGTTTGCCTGGTTTTTGATACATTAGCCGTTTGCTGTAAGCACTGCAGAGTAATGCTCCATTTTGGATTATATCAACTTTACAGAGTATGAGTGTTTTTAAAACTGCACGTCCATATAGTGTACTGTATGGACTGTCTGTCTACGCGTTACTGTACATGTTATGCTTTGCCTGGCTTTGTAGAAATGAAGCACCTTAATGTAAAATGACTGGCTTGTCAAAAACTAAAACCTTTGCAACACACTTTTATAAAATGCTTTTTATTATTTCTGGGAAGAGTAGATAAGTGTCCGTTCACAAAGGGCTGGTTTCGCTTCATTGTGAGTAAAAACAGACATTTGGACAGCTGCTCTGGAGATAACACAAAACACAATTACTATGGATGCACCTCAGTCAAATCCATTACCAGCGGACTCTACTGAAATCGTTTCCGTAAATGCATGATGTTTACCATCCTGCAGCACTCCTGGCCATTTCTGCACAAAGGTAAAATCGTTCATCAATATTGTCTTAATTCTACACCACAATGCCTAAAATAGTGACTTTATGACATGGGAGCTTCACGTGCAAGCTTTCTTTACACAAGAGAGACATTTTTTTTATTTCAAAACAGCTTTAGCTTTGGACTTTTGCATATTAGTTTTGATTGTTTTACTACATATTTTAATTAAAAAACTCAGTATGTGGATGTTAATGATGGCTGTTATGACACCGATTGAGATTGGACTTGTTAGATTGAATGTAATTATTCAGCTTATGATGACGCTTGTATAGCCCTTGGATTATATTCAAATAGACCTTTCGCATTACAGTCTAGATGTCTGCCTCCTCCTAATGTCCTTTGCCCTGTAGTCTTGCAGTATGCTGCTACACTGCAAAGCGAAATCTAAGTATTGGCATATCTTTTTCTCTTTTTTTTTTAATAGTGCTATTATTTGTGAAAGACTGCATAAGCCACATTTAATATTAGCAAAAACTTTCTCTCTAGATTTGTAAGGGAATCGGATTTTAGTGCATGTGGAGTGCATCTGTGCATTTGTGTGAAGGCATGTGGACAGCATGTGTATCAATTTCCCTCTACGTGTGTGTGTGTATGTGTCTGTGTGTGTGTGTGTGTGTGTGTATGTGTGTGTGTGTGTGCAGTGAATGTATCTAGCGCATCCTAAGAAATGTATGGCTTTATCTCCATAGAAAATACTGTTATCGTCTTTGGGGCGGGGGACACACGGGGTGGGGTACTTCTGGATGCTTTGTCACATTTGTCTCAAGTCCTTCTCGGCGTGTCGCTCTCGACTCCACAAACTATTCACAGCTCTGACCCGCTCGTGGTGACTGCAGGGTCAAATCAGTTCTCCCCTTTTTTTTTTTTACTTCCATCACCACGTCACTTGACTTTCCCATCCAAGACGAGGACGCTGGCATACTGGGCGACCGGGTGCGGGGGCCAACTGGTCTGGCCATTTTCTCGCACATTTTCTCTTCTTGAACTTCTTCTTCTTCTTCTTCTTCTTTTTCCTCCTCTCCTCCAGTTCTTAATGCCGCTTCTCTCCCAGACTGTTAAGTGAGTCACTTCTTGTGGAAGTAGATAGTGTGAGTGAGGCCTGACTCCACCTTTGGTATCTGGTCACTGATGATCTCCACCAACATGTCGGGGAACTCCACCTTCAGGGCCTGGGACTCACGAAAGGTGTAGAAACAGAAGTCCAACAGGTTCCCCACCAGCTGGACAACACAGACACACAATGTGATGAGAAACATGCTGCAGATGTAGTTTTTATCGCTTCTTACTGGCTGATCAAAATTATTTTTCTTATTCATGTAGGATAATATAAATAATATGAAAACCCTTTCAATAAATATGAGAATCCTCTACCGCTTCTCATGCAATTATTCCCAACCAGTTAGACTTCCCTATTTATTTTACCCCCCAAAGTGCAATAATCTGTTAATCTGTGTGTAATCCGAACGCAGTAACAGAAAACTATACTGCACTGCTGGCTTTACTTGCAGAACCAAGCATTTTTACTGGATTTATTTTGTTTTTTATATTCTGAAAGTGCAGTTTTTAAAATATAAGTGATACACTTCTATATTTTTTATCCTTGGAGCTCGAGGCTTGCTCTAAACAACACACTACTGACCTCGCACGGTGACAACAAAGGTATCTTGTATCCTTTATATAAGCAGGATTCGTTGAGTTTTACTTCTACAAAGCTGTAAGAACTCTGCTGTTTACATTTCGTTGGGGGAACTGACCCCCTTACAAGTCTTTTCAGCTCACCACTTGGGGGCACCACTGATTTCTTTAAAGAAGGGTCATCCGTTCAGCACTAACCCCATTCACTCAGTCATTTGGGTCATTGAAGTCTGGCCATTTATCTCTGTGACCTCTCGCTTGCTGACTCTTACTTCACGGCTACACTGTCGTTATGCCACATACCGGTTGACCCATGCATAAAAAAAAGGACAGTGATTTATTACATTTGCTACGGTGACCACTCTGTACTCTGCTCCAATAGAGTGCGAGCCGGCATTGATCCCCTTCTGTTCCATTCACCGA
This sequence comes from Serranus cabrilla, assembly GCA_903364295.1. NCBI lineage: Eukaryota > Metazoa > Chordata > Actinopteri > Perciformes > Serranidae > Serranus > Serranus cabrilla. The sequence continues at coordinate 165,322 of CAFUXE010001590.1, read as the reverse complement.
TACAGGCTGGTCACCACCTCTTCCAAAATAACCTCCCCCTCAGGGAGAGCCTGGGATGCAGTAATCCTTATTCCAAGCCAGAGCACCATTGAACCGCTAAGTAAATGCATTATCCTAATTCACTATGCTGCCATTTTACTCAAAACACGTCCAGAGATATTAGAGGCCCAAAGTGCCACTGGACACCTCGCTCTGTGTGTGAAGGCACGGCACGACGAGAGGCTGCCAGGGGAAGCCTGCGCTGTACTCTGGGCCATTGGCATGGGAGGCAGACAGGGCAAGGGTACTTACATCATGCATGGCGTCCAGTAGCTTGGTGAGCTGGAAGAAGCGCTGCCAGGTTTGGCCGGAGTTGTTGGTAGCTTTTCCCACTGAACGCCGGAGCTCCTTGATGTAATTAACCCTCATCTCCTCGAACGCCGCCTGGTTCTTCAGACCCTCTTTGGGAACTGGGACACAAAACACATCCTCCTGTCATCTACTGGATTTAATGAGTGGGAAACTATACGGATTTACATGTTACGGCCCTATATTGGCAAAAAAATAGATGAAATGTGCTGGTCATTTGACATGACTGATGTGAATGGATCTCTTACATAATCATAAAGCATTAAAAAAACAGGGTCTAATTTCATTCCAGCACAGAAATCCTCTATATCGGCTGCCATGTTGGTAATCAGCGACATTTCCCCTCTAAATCTGTAACGCAACGGTCTCAAAAATCCCATTAGGGTCGGGCTCTAGCAATTAAAAGCAGGGACTGCTGACTATTTTGAAATCTCTGACTTCAATAAAACTCATGACATCCAAAAAGCATTTAATTTATTAGCAAAAAAGGGTTTGATTAACACAAATACACACTTTGCTAAGGTAAGGGATTAATCACAGCCCAGAGCTATACTTATAGTAACCCTGAGTTAAATGTCTGTTGGAACATGTGAGTAATCTTTACATTTTCCGATGTTTAGCCCTGTTTAACACACTGGCATGGTTTTACGTTTAATCCCACAAACTGGAGGCTAACCTCGCTCCACAGTAGAGCCAGCAAACTCTCGGCTAAAGTCAGGGTGAGCCTGAATGTGCCAGCATGAAACCTGATGTATAAAATAATACATTTAATAAAAGAGTTACTGCTTTGCCTCCAACAAATGCTCAGCGGTTAATCTGTTTCTGACTGAAAAAAATAAAAATAAATGTGAATATATATTAAATTAATATACAGATAATATAAAGCGACTTTGACAAAAAAAATACAGTTATTAAAAGCTCACTGGTGGTTTTCCTTTCTCCAGTGTCTGCCGTACAGAAATGAGTGAAAGCCAACAGCCCCCTGCAGTGTAGGACATAATACCTAAATGTATGGGACTCTTTAGAAAATGCACATTAAACACCATTTGCAGTTAATGGGCTGAGCCATGCACAACCAGCGGTATATTCTTTAATGTAGAATGTGTAAGTGTGTAAAGGGTAATTTGAGGTGCTCAGTGAATTACGCTCCGACTCCCACACAGAAGCCTTTTTTTGGGACATTTTTCCTGTGTTGACAATCTAAGCCTATTTAGCGACTCATTACAACCACTTTCACCGTTTCAAGAGGTAATTAGTTTTCATGTGTAGCTACTGATTCATGAAAGACAACTGATACAGTGGAAGGCATTGACTAAAAGTTATCTCGGCGACAGTGACAGCAAAAAGGAGAACAACATGGTGTTTAAGAGCTTAATCATTCTGTCGACCAAACCTCATTCATCTGGCAGTTTGTTCAATGGCCAGAGCTGTTAAATGACTCCAGCCTCCATTCACATCATAATGATTTTGATGTTGACATCAGTGCACTTAAAATAAAAAGGAAGAGTAATGGGAGGGGATTGAGACAGATGTGAAGAATGAGATACAGTAACTGCGCCGTGAGGACGCATGGAAATGTCTACAATATCTTTTTCTCTTTCCCTCGCTCTCCCTCCCCTGTGCACCAAGAAGAACAAAGTCACAGATATGGAAGTCTGCCAAAGCTCTTAAATGACATTCAGCTGCTGGCTACCAGATTAAGAAACACCTCGCCTCTCAAAGAGCACACCTCAAATCAGTCTGAGGGAACGCCTCCAGTTGTCCTTCAGCCAACACTGAGATATGACGATATACAGTATGTGCCACGTGACTTCAACCGCCACAGTTTTTCAATACCGCTCATACCGAAGCAGCTTCTCCTTTGATACCTGTGGGTGTGTTAGGCCGCCTCATGCAATGCTGCAAACCTGTGGGAATACTGTATGGCTATAGGATTTTTGCATCAATTTGCTAAAGTGCTGTACCTTGATTTGTAAGGTAGAGTGCTGCATATTAATATATAATAGGAGGAGGGAAAAAAAACTCCTATGCACTACTTTCACTGCCGTTATTCACTGCCTGATGGCACCTGCACCCCATGGCACTTAATCATGTGGTTTTCTGACTTCATATTTGCTTTTCTTGTATGAACTCTTAGATGTACGCCATAAAAAGTGCAACATTGTAACACAAAACCTGGAAATTAGTTCACAATTTTGCACTTTTGGTTCCCTCGTCTCGTTAAATGTTTTTTTTTAAATGGGTTTTCTGTCAGATGCCTTCAACAAAGTCTGTTTAACACACGCTACAGAGATTTTCATGTTGTGTTCAATGAGTTTGTCAGCTTGTAAATTTAAATTAGAATTTTAAGCTTTAACATGTCTTACAAATAGCGGTTGCTAACAAATGGCTGAATGAGAACACGTGCAAGTAATGCTGTCTGTGGTATGGTTTTTAGTTTTTAGTTATTTTTTAGACTAATGTTAGCTTTTTACTTCTTGTGATTGCATTTATGCTTCAAAAACCATGAATTTGGTTATTTGTAAAAATGATCTTGCTGAATGAAATGTATAAGTATGATAAACTTTAGTTTGCTATAGAGTTATATCCTGCAATAATCCAAAATCCAATTGGAAAGATCCCAATGGGCGATACTAACTTCTGAGTAAATAAGTCGCCCCTGCAGCACTCTATTTAATTGGCTGCATTAGCCAGAAAACAGATCATTACAAGGTTGTTACTATTATTATGAGAAATGGGGCTAAAGTTTCTGGTTATTTTCATTATCAACTGTTTTCTCAATTATTTAGTCTATAAAATCTCTCATAACAGTTTGTTTTGCCTGACTAAAAGTTTTCAATTCAGTTGTATAATATAAAGAAATTGAGAAATGTTCACATTTATGAATCTTTATTATGAAACTTTCTATAGACTGACTAACTGACTGATGAGTAGCAATTTAGACTGAGCTCAGCACACGTGTGTAAAGAGCATGTTTACACCAGTCCTCTTCATTCACAGCGTGGCTAAACATGTTGAGACGAGGTATTAGTGTCTTGTAAATTTTTATTGTGTTTTTTGAAACCTTACAAAAATATCTTTTACAGCAGAATGTGAAATTCTTTGAGCCCTAATGGTTTCAAATGACCTCCCTTTAAAAATCTAAAGCATTTGCCTTCTTAAATCCATCTGAGTAAGCAACATGAGCAGGAAGCAGCGACCGACAGGACCTGTTTGAGTTCTGCAGAATGAATAGCCATGAGCTAAAGTCTGCTTCTTGTCAGTTATTATTGCATCTTTTCGAGAACAGATCATTGTAGGTCAATAAATCTGAGAATGTGTGTTTGTCCGGCTTCATCACATCCTCTCTTTCTGTCTCTTTTAATGCAAATCTACTTTGAGGCACAATCACCTTCATGCTTGCATGACATACATGTAGGCTGAGGAAAGCAGACATGAAAACAGACTTGGTCTCTCTGCTTTTTTTCATGGATGACATGATGAGAATGTGCTAAAACCCACGGCCGCATTTGGACCTTTTGTTTTCCTCCCACTGACCCACATGCGCCCTGATTAGAAACTGACCTGGCATTTAGGGGCGTTAACATGACCGACCCCCAAAATAGGGCATTTATGCTGCCGTAATTGGTGTCAAAAGGATGTTTGCTGCAGGTATAGCGCTTTTTCAACTAGGCCATATTACGTGCAGCTGCATTAATATGTGTACAAAAAGCCCAGGAAAGCTTTTTTTGCACGTAACATAAAGAGGCAAACATAACTCATGCAGCTAGGAGATGCCATTACCACGTGTGTCGTTCAAGGACATGCAGCTTCCTGCTCTGGGTTGCTGGTACATACCAAACTGACAGGGTGGCTCTCACTTTAGATTTAATACCTGATACTTTTCATTAGGGAATTCTACAACTAGCCCTGAGCATGACTCAAGTCACAACTTAGTGAAGCTTTAGGGTGTAGTCTAACAGGACATTTTAATCTAAACATCACCCCAGAAGAGTAATGACCGGTTAGAATGAAAATGATTACAGTATTTCAAAATGATCAGGCGTTTACGTAATTTACTGTGAAATGTGTCACACGAAAAGCATCCATCACGTCGGTTAACACACCGTACACCAGCTGGAATGAGGCTGTTTGGTAAGCATGAACGGGATAATCTAGGAATACTATCTGTCTGTGTAGAGGTGAGGAGTGTAACTGGCTTGAGCAGGCCACTGCCCCTGTACCAAATCCAAACAGGGTCATGAGACACCGCAGGCTCAATGAAACCTTAGCCAAGGTCAGAGAGGAATAACAGCTCTTCTCTCTTTCCTCTTTATCCCTCATTCCCTCTCTCTCTTTCACCCGCTCGGTCTCTCTCTCTCTATGTAACACAACATTTTTCAAACCAGCCTAAAGGCGCACACACTCAGTGACTCCGTAGTACTTGCTCAGCTGACAAGTTCTGACAACTCCTCTGTAAACATTTCTGCCGCTACTCCTTCCACGAGGCCCTGGCGTTACCCCTGAATGACTGTAATGAAGAGAGCTTCCTACAGCGCCTCAGAATATTCAGAAAAGGACTGCTTTGAAAAAATATTCACAAGCACTTTCTCTGCAATGTTTGCCGAACCTCCGTACAGGTACAGGAATTTCTCTGCTGCACATTAGAAAGAAGCGCTGGATGATTCTTCCCCTCATATTTTACTGCTGTATTTTGACTAAATCCAATAACCGGAGCAGACTGAAGCGCCTTTAATTCCCTGTTTCAATTCTGTATCCCGGCTTCTTTTATCTGCACCCGCTCCTTCAAAATTCCAGCCCTGGGTTTGAAGGAAGTAAAGAAAAATAGCAGGTCTTGGAGCGTTGCCTGGTGCTTGACTGGCCTTTATTAAGTACAGCAGGGCTCTCTGGAAAACCTCCAGAGGACCAGCGAGGAGAGGAGAGGGAGGCCACAGCAACAGAAGGACCAGCTCTGCCAACCCCCCTACCCCCTTTGTATTCTCTTTCTTTCTCCCCATAGCTATGCACCTGTCTCTTTCTCACCAACACAAGCGCTCACTGTCAACATTTGTCTGATTTCACTCTTTAAATCTCCCTTTTCCCTATTGGTTTCTCTTCCTCTCTGTATTCTCTCTCTTCCTCGTCTCTCCCAACATCCAATAGCTGAAGTCCAGCTGGAGCTCCCCTGCTTCCAGATGACTCAACAACACTGAGTTTAGATCAGGGAAATGCGTTCACTCCTCCTCCTCCATATGTCACTGTACTATGCAGCCAAACCAACCTCATACTCAGGGAAATAGTGTACGCTTTGTTTTTATTTTTATTTATTCAACCTTTATATGTTATATATTGTATACATATTTTTCTTTTGATCTGTATTGCTATTTATCTATCTATCTCTTGGTGTGAGTTTCAGCCCCATATTTCGGCCGTAGAAATGCCTGCCTGCTCTCAAATATAATGGGTTTTTTGGCTGTTTGCTTTGGTGCCCAAAGAGTCAAAAAACATTTGAAAAACTCAACAGTAATGTATGGAAATCATGACATAGACCGTGTTGTGACTAGTTTCATGAAAGACATATACTAGGGAAAAACAAGGTTCCAAACAATGACAGAATATATGTATATATACTTACATAAGTACTTAATTTCTGCTATTTTTAATTATCACAATTTACCAATGTTGCAGAAAAATACCCTTTCCTAGTTATATGAAAAAGTGCCTTCCAGCACAGTTGGACTGCAGTTTTGCAAAATGAGACCTTTTCATATTTTGGCTTACAAACTGCAAGATTGCACTTAAAGTCAATCTTTTTTTATTTAAACTGTACAACAAAAATGAACCAGAATTATTTCCAGGATAGCAGAGCAAGTTTGTGCAAAACTTAAAGGGCTTCAAATGTCATCTGCTAATCAAAAAATGTGCATGTTTTTATTCATATTTTTTAAAAATTAATATGATTAAAATGTTCCATCCAGCAACCACACGTGGTTAGTTCAAAGCCACTCACTTACCTGCTCCTTTAGTCTGAGCAGTTTTGACCCTTTAATTGCTTGCAATGTTAATGATACACAATCATCAACTTCTTTTATGATTGCTCTCATTTTAGCTAATGTTGGATCAGGGTGTCGGCCAAAATGCATCCATAAAGTGGAAGAACTTGTGATGCTAGGTAGAAGTGTTTTCGCTCATCTGAGTCCAGAATTCACGCATTACTTTCAGAGGCCTCAGTAACTGAAAAATAAATACTCTGCCAATGAATATTTCCACTGATTGGCACTGGTGCTGAAGTTCAAAGAGTTTGAAGTCTGGCCAGCATGCAGACTCTTCAAATAGCTCGCCACAACTCTCCCTCTCCCACCTTATCCTCACCTCTCTCTCACTCTCACACTCTAACTATTGAACATCTATTGACACAAAAAAAACAGATAAGGGCCCCATGTAGACATACAGCACGCATAAAAACAAGCCAGCAGCCGAACTCACGTGTCCCAGTGTAGTTTCAAGCTTTATGCTGATCTCTTTAATAGCTACGAGTGGGTGTGGACGGTGAAGTTTTGACACAGCTGCCATCATGGAATCTTTAACTGTTACTATTGAACTGACAGCAGCAGCTCACAGGGTGTTGAGGTGGTGGAAAAACCAGTGCTTTCAGTTTCCAACTGAGCAACTTGGTCCAACACATCCTCTCTGTGAGGCTGCAGTGCCTGTGGGCGCAGTTTGGCAGAGAGTGGCGACACGGTGGGACCTTCTTAAATGAGTGATAGACGTATTCTGTTTATCCATGGGCAATAAAAAAAACAAAATAATATGACACTGAGTCCTCTGCTCAGAGAATGGAAAAATTAAATCACAGCTCCCTTTTTTTATTTGCATATGTATGTTGCTGCACAAACAGGTGCGTGCAACATCGGGTCTCTTTCCACGCTTGTTATGCATGTTAACGGATTACCTAGAATCATAATCTAACAGACTATAAAAAAAGCACGGCCGTGGGTGCCAGAAAGGCGGGTACAAACATTGCCAAAACAGTCTCAAAGTCCCATTAAAATGATGAGTATCACAGCAGACTATCCATTCATGGGAAGCGTGGAGTCGGTGCTTTCAGCGAGAAAAAGCTCTCTGTCATAGAGTCATCCAGAAGTAGTTTTGAGACGACCTGGCCGTAATGATCTAATGATGTTAAAAACACATTGAATCATTCCCTTTGGGATGACTTTGAATGCAGCATCTGAAGGAAGAAGCGCCTTAATGCAGTGAACGTTACGTAACCTCTGCGCATCAGGAGGGACATTTTTGGCGTTTTATGTTTTCGATTATTTTGGCTGCATTAATGCATACGACGTAACATTTCTGCAAAGGTGTGATTTTTTTTTTTATGTTGGAAGTTCAGCTTCAGCTCCCACAAAATGTCCCACTGAAACCCATTAAAACTACTTTTTCTTTCAGCCCACCGCCATTACAGCATAAAATCATACATTCTATATTATATCAATCGCAAGCCATGGCCTCAAATTGTTACTACTTACCAGCCAATTGAGCCATTTTTTCATATTTGCCCTATAGGGCAAATACATGCTAATCCTGGTTTCCACTCGGGGCATTGATGTTGTACTATGGAGCACTGCAGTGTTTGATGCAATGTTAAAAAGTATCTAGTGTACAGAAAAATAGTTTCATTTTTGTGTTGTTTTTTCCCAGTTATAAACAGGACTGAAGTGGATGAAAAGCTTTCACTTGTGATAGTAGGAAAGTAATATTAGTATATATATATATATATTAGGGCAGGTTTTTTGACATGGACATTTGTGTCCTCCATGGCAGCAGAGCAACATAACTGGGGCGCTACAGTTCAGTCAGTGCCATGAAATGTGGCAGCTGCTCTCGGGCACAAAGGCAGTCTAAAGTGATACGGTGGCCTCTATTAGTAGTGTGTGTGCCTTATAGCCAGTTTATTTTACATTTACAGCATTAATGTTGTTTTTTGAGTTGAACAGCCTGAAATTTTAATTAATTTTTGCTTGGAACTGATGTTGACTACATAATGTTTTTTTAATGCCCTTTATTTTTAAAAATAAATTATTTCCAAACGACATTTCATTATACAGTCATTAATTGGTGCTAGCGGGGAATTAAAAAAAGCAGTGTGAGCAGGTGGGTAAATAATGGATAAATAAGTGCTGTAGCTCACTGCCTACCTGTGCTCAGAAGCAGGAGCACCTTCATGGAGAGGAACTCGTCGTAGGTCAGCTGCAGTCGGAGAAACTCCTGGCTCACCTGCCTCATGCCCAGACACAGGTCGTACATGGCCGACTGCTGCATGCGGTCCCTGGAACATGACAGCAAGAAAAACATTTTAAGCTTCACGAAAAGTAGCAATTATTGTAAGTAACAATCCAGCCTCAGTTCCCACTCATCCCCCGCCCTCATTTATTCATTTATTTACCCACTCATCCTGATTTTATGTCACAGATTTATGTAACTAACTCATTCACTTCCTAACTCCACTCCTGCCACACTAGTTGAGCCCGGTGAAACAATATTTCCACACAGTGCAGAGGAGGATCCTGCTAGTCTGGGCTAAGAGCAGAATACCAAATCCCCCCAGATTGCAGAGTGCTGCGTACAGTATCACAGCACAGATGCACCACTCTTCTAAGGCTGTGGCAGCCTACGAAAGACCCCATATCTAACCCTAGTCACCATAGAAACATACTTAAAGATTTCCCGCATATTTCTGCTGACAGAAATGACACATATATGAACATATGTCAGGCACACGGAGATGTTTACATGTTTACCAAACAGGTTTATGTGCATCAATGTGTCGAAATTAAGTGTGCACAGCAATAGTGCATGCAGCATTTTCTCTCATTCTCCCTTTCTCTCTCACACACATTTTATCAGCAAAATAATCTCGGTTACATCACAGAGTTCACAAAAACAGGAAAGAAACATTAGTAGGGATAAAGCACGAGCCAATCAGAAATGTGCTCCGCAGATGCCACAGATTCTGGGGAATCTCAGGCTTTCGGTGCCACTTCTCTTTGCCATAAATCACCATCACATCGAAACTCCAGTGATTAAATGCAAGTGGTGTGGCTCGACTTGAAAGAGGTTGGAATTTTACCCACACAACAGTGAAACCGTATCATTACATAGGCAGTGAGGGTGGAGACTTCACTCTGATAACCGCTAGATTAAATATTCTGTAGAGGAGACGAGAAGCAGCCGATTGGAAATGAGTGCATAATACTCCCATTAAAGCACGAGACAGATTTTACAGTATTTACTGTACAGCTGTGTCTGTCGGCCCCGACTAAATAACTGATAAACTGTGACAACGTCTGGGAAAAGAGCAGGCCTGTTTCCCTGCTGAGCAGCTCTGTGTATGTGAGCAGTTTCGCAAAGTGCAGCATAACATCATTTGATACAACTTTGGGCTGGAGTTTCTAAAGTCTCCACACGTTTTCTCTCCCTCTCCCTCTCTCTCTCTCTCTCTCTCTCTCTCTTTCTCGCACTCTCTTCCTGAAATCAATTTTGCTGAATCACTGCCCAAAATGAGCTGCTGGTTTTGGGGAGGAAAGAAAAAAAACTGGCAGAAATCTCTCCTTCCCACCTTCTCCCTCTCTCTTTCTCGTCTCTCTGTATCACTCCGTCTCTGTCTTGCTCTCACTCTGTTTCTCTCTCAGTCTTGATCTCACTCTTCCTCTCTGTTTCTATGGTAAAAGATTCAGGGAAGAGTACAAAACTGAGAAGAAAGGAAAGTTCAGATTCACCTTTAGCTTGGAGAAGCCAACAGAAATTTGTTTGTTGAGAAGAAAATATGAAAAAAAACAGTAAGTCTAACTAAAATCATAATGACTCATTCTCTTTCACAGCCAAATATTGTGTCAGGATAATTACAAAAACGCATCGTTAATATCGTTTTAATAGTGTTTTTTCTGTGTGTACATTAGAAAATATCCCTTAACCTTCGAGCCTCTGAGTGGGTGGGCGAGTGTGTGTGTTTGATTGACAGCTGAGCTGGCAGGGGAACAGTGACACAATGTAAATCATCTTGCAGCGTTAACTGCGGTTTACAATCCAAGGACAGAGTTTTGTTAGCAGTCATATTGACACATAAGGACAGGACCGTATAGCATCTAAACTGACTAACATTTGCACTTACAGGGAGAGTTTTTCCTGTTCACTGCGCTGCAGCAGACTAACAAATTCACTATCGAGCCTGCAAGCTGGCATTAGAAGTGCACTTTTCACCGGTGCGGTTGCTGTCTGTGTCGTCAGCATAGAGCTGTTGTGTACTGCTGTCTGTGACTAAAACTGTTTAAAATATAGATTACAATGAAATTTGATTGACTATTAAAAACATGCTCTCTGCACAGACAGAAAGCCAACAGGGCTCTGTCTGACTGAAAGGCCCAAACCAAAAAATAGATGAACATTTTATCTGTTATGGTCTGTGGACAGCAGACCTTACTGCCATGGCTTTAGGAGTATTACTTTTATACCTTTTTTATTTCATTTCACCTGAACACTTAGTACATAACTCTTGCCTGTCCAGCGTGTACATTATGCCCAGAACTTTCAGGGAACAGCTTTGTTTATCTGTTAGAACATCAAACACTACGGTAAATGACACAGATTACGCAGGCTTGCTTTGTCTTTAGTGTAAAATGCACATCTGTCTTTGCAGTATTTACGCTCAATCAGTGACAGATTCCACTCTAATAGCTGAGTGAGCGGACAGTCTATTCAATAAATGCCTTAATGCTTTGGGTCAATACGCACTAAGTAGCTATGGAAACAAGTGTACACCGTCCAACCCCCTAAAGACTGAGTGGGCTCAGCAAAGTTATGGACCAATTTTGTCCTTATTTTTGACAGAATTACCAATGAACTAAACAGCAGATTCACTTTTGTAAAGTACGTTAACAACAGGCAGGCAACACACCTCGATCTGATAACCGGCCCAAAAAGACACAGTGGAGACTGCAGCGACAGCCAGGCTGCAAGCATGTGACCAACATCCAGGCCACCACCATCTCCAGCCGGTCTACATCTCATCCCCTCTGTCAAGATGAGTACCAGGCCCATCTGTCAGTGGGACAGGCCTGCTGTAAATGCATCACATGCTGCAGTGGCAGCATACTGTACACTAAGAAAAAAATCTGACATTCTCTGCAAAGCATACATATTCATTTATCATGTAAATGCATGTGTAATTCCAGTAATTCACCACAGAAACAGAAAAACTACTGGCCTGATTTTCATGGAACACGGTAGCAGAGTGTAGCTTGGGGAAAGGAAGAACCTACTAAATTTTGAAGTGAATTCAAATCACAGGGCAGATACACAAATTATTTTTCACTTTTGTTAACATTGCAAGATAGAGCACGGCCTTGGCAGAGGTCTGCACCACCGAGTGCCCTTCCAGATCCAAACAGAACTTGCCAAACGATACAAACCATTACATCTCTATCCCAAAATTAGATTTTCTCCAAAAGCTGTTGTCATTTCACAGAAGGAAACACACAATTCTTAATAAACTTTGATCCACTTGGCACTAAATTGATTAGAGGATCAGAGGATCTCTGGTGTGGCAATCTAATGCTTTACCAAGTGTACTAAGCTCACAGTGATACAACACAGGCTCACAGAGTCTGAATCTGTGTTGCACAATGGCATTTGCGCTGCTGTTTATTTATTTGTTTATTTGGGACAAACTGACCTTCTGACATTGACTTACACAAGCTATTAGTCGGAGCTTTTAAACCTGCCCCCGAGTGAACCGGCTCGTCTGTAGCAGGCTGCCGACAAAAGCTGCTATTCTCATTTTTGATTAATTCTATTACATTCAATTCATCAGCGGCCATGCACTACAGCTCCAACGAGAAAAGGCCCACATGCACATCTTTTCCACTTGCTCTGCTGTTCAAACATATTAACATAGATCAAGTGGACCATTGACTGCCTTTGCTCGGCCTGTGCCTGACGCAATTAAGAAACCATCAAAAAGAACAAAAGTATTTCCTTGCACAGTGCCAGAAATCAGGTGCAAGATTTCAGCCGTGTTTAAAGTACACCATGACTTCCAAAAAATGAAGTCATTACTGCAAGAACTCTTTTTTGGCCCTTTGAATATTTTTCAGGTATGTTAATGGACCGCTCAAAATAGTGCAGCAGGGAAATACACTCCTTACTCTCCAAATTCCACTTGCAAAACTGATGTTTATGCATAAATTTGCATCTGATGAGCTGCCGGAAATAGCAGAAGCTACCAAACACTAAAAGACAAAGCCTGGCTGTTCAACCAATTACTGTATGCACTAATTATATACACTGAAAAACAAATTATTCTCTCTCACATCTGTAAAAGGCATGTCTGTGTGTTGGGGATCCCACAGGACATCATACAACATCAAATATATATTCTATTCATAGAAATGTGTCTGCTAAATGTTGTTGTCTGATACTATAAAATAGGTGAAATGGAACTGAAGTGACCTCCTCTCTTTGTTACATTTTCAAAATAAGATAATGAAAAAGATGTGTGACAAAAAATAATAAGCATGAGGGCCACTGATGAATGTCAGGACTTTAACAACATGAGCGCGATGTGTGCGGTGTACTGCAGATATGGAAGTGTGAACTTACTCGTTAAAGATGAGATCAGGGGCAAAGTAGAGCATCTGTGCATTGGTGTGTTTGTAGGAGCGCCAGCTGAGGCAAAAGGAGGACAGACACATCCATGAGTACTGGATCAGGGTGATTTGGTCCTCAATGGGCAGGCCCCGGAAACCTAACACACACACAAAAACAGACACATAGCAGAAACAGACGAAGCTGATGAGAGGAATGCACAGTGTGGTCAAAAAGGAGTCATAATATGCTAATTTCAAGGTTAATATTTAGATTTGGGGTTTCAAAAAACACATTTTTATCAAACTGTGTGTCTGAATATATCTGCATCCACCAAAGACTTTACGATAAATGGATAACATGAATCAACTTTCTCCCACTGTACAAAATTAAAGCCCAATTATTCCGGATACTGCAGCTTCTATCTTGCACACTTAAATATCAAACTAATAAAAAATGAACACTAGAACAAGCATCAGCGTGATACAATCCATCTTAAATGACGGAAACCATCTTGTGAAAAATGTGTGTTTGTCTTGCACAAGTATTTGATTTTTAAGTATGGCACATGAGGGGGGAAGTTTATGTATGAGCTATACTGCAGCCAGCCACCAGGGGGCGATTTAAATGTTCGGGCTTTGTTTATGAGGAGCTGTCCAGCCGTCCATCTTCGTATACAGTCTATAGTATTCACCCATCGTCTGAAATAATTAGTTTTAGCACCTGTCTCTTTAAGCGCCCTCCCAAAGCAGCCAAGTCTGCTCTGATTGGTCAGTGTGTCTTCTGCATCTGCGCTATCAACATCTCTGCACTGTCATTGCAGCCAGGGAATGACTGTAATGGCACTATAGTGGCACTTTCTACCTATATATATTAGTGTTGTGCTGTGTTTCTGAATACAAGCTGTTTTCATTCCCCTGTGAGCATTTTGATGCTTTCACAGTATGTATACAGCCCCCTGACCAGCATTATACTAAAAAAAAAGGCATGGAAATCTTACTTTCTACAGTATTGGAGCTGTAAATGGAGCTGACAATACTCTGGCATCGATTTAAAGCATTTGGACTTAAGCACACACTTTTATGTAGCAGCGTGTGTGTACCTGTGTCTGTTCATGCATTACATACCGCGTATCTGTGCCACAGTGTGCTTTTTTTGTGGCAATATTTGTTTAGACCTGATAACCACTGAGAAGTATTCACCCATTCTTGTTTTATGCAAATCCCACAAGGCCTCCAGTTATTGGCGCGTTGTCTATGGAGCTCCAAAAATAGAGTTGAATAGGAAATTTGCCAAACTCTCAATCAAACTCTGGCAAGAAACTCCTCCTCATGCAAAACATAGGCCAAATGAGGACACACAAGTGACTTATCATGGCTTAGGGACTATTTTAGTCAATATGCATGTCAATCTGCAAAATATAATAATGAGGAAAATATATTTGTAGAGAAGGTATGTCAGATGCCGGACTTGGCACTGTGTATTCACTACAGGGCTTGCTGATAATTAAAATGTGAACTTAGTAGAGTTTGATGCTGGGTTTTTTTTTTCAGCTGTAATTTTTTGGGGCAACTTTGAGGTACCTTGACATCAGAAAAGTATGCACTAATAATGTAGCTCCCATTGACAAACAAGTCTGACTTCCCTGCGAATATTTTGCTGGCACTGACAATATTGTTCCATGTTGCCCTGTGTGATAGACCTGCCACATCCAAATGTTTGCTGAATGCAGGCAGTGGCATATCTGAAAGTCGAAGGTACTCATTTTGACCCTTCTGTCTGGCTCTCCTTCTATTTATATGTCCGGATATGGCAAGCAGACACCGTGGAGGTATCAAATATTTGCAATACAGCAAATTAAACAGCCTCAAAGAGCTACCTGTGAGGCATCTTTTAATATGTCTCCCACTGGCTGGCATTTTAGGGGAACTTGTTTATCCCTTCACAAACATTTTTTCCACCAGTGCTGGTTTATAGGTAAAAATTAATGAGATCCACATTCGATCTTCTGTTCGGCGTAACATCTGACGACGATAATGTAAATGAGTTCTGTTTGGAAATCTTAATCTTGATTCTATTTAATGGTAAAATAGGATTCCCTTCCTAATCTTGTTGAAGCTTTACGGGATAATTTCCTGACCTAAAATTTAAAATAAAATTGTGTGCTCTGACAAAACTAGCAGTGTTGTGTTCTCAAAATGCAAAGATCAAAAGAGAAAATGGAGGCATGTTATCTTCATTAAAACTCCAGTCTATAATTACAGTATACACTCCCTGATTCATCACACTGATGTTTTTACCACTTACAATGTTCTTTGACATTTTTAATTGTTTTTCAGTAGAAAAGTCTTTATCAATGTGGTATAATATTCAAAATATGAACATTCCTGAAATGTACATGTTCAAAGACATTGTATTATACTGAAAATGCATTTTTTCCCCCACAATTTTAATCAAATTGATTTATCACAGCCCTTTTAACTGACTTTTAAAAACATGCTGAAAAAAATGTTTTATTAGTAGTAAGACCTAAAATACATCCCCATAAAACACAAACTTAAAAATGTGATTTTACACATATCTATGAGGTACTTTATCAACTCCTTTCCAATTCTGGCTTGAAAAAGTCTTTTAAACAGCATTTAGGACTCAACCCACAGTTCTAGTGGTCACTAACCTGGAAGTACTTTGGCCCACTTCACCATTCGTACCATCTGCTTTCCGGCCAGGCGGTTGAGACTGGACAGCAGGTGGTCAGTGGTGTCAGGCTGCGTGTTGTCATAGCCAGAGTACACCTCTTCAGGCTCAATCAGCTCCAACACACTGCAGATGGAGGGCGGCAGAAAAGGTGTGACCACCCCAGGCCCGTGGGGCACCAGGGCATTGGCAGCGCTGGCGTTGAGCTCCTTCTCTGAGGACAGGTACCCGCCTCCAACGCCACCTGTGGCAGTTTGGCCCTCCTTAGAGCCCTGCAGGTCCTCGCTGACACCCTTCAGCTTCCCTAACTTCTTGGACTTTCGTGCTGTGGGGAACACAACAGCCCTCGTTAACACATTGTTGGTGATGGCATTTCTTACATTCATAATCTGAGGTTATAATTACAATGTGACAGTCACTGTGCAAGTATGATTAAAAAAAAACTAAATATAGATATGAACTATGATATGCGGTACTAGATGCAGAAAAGGCCTGCTGTGTGTGATAACAATGTCTACTATCATTCAATTTGAAACCAATGTGATTTTTTATTTCTCACTACTGTGTTAAAGGAGTGCTGATCAAACTACCACAATAGGTTATACATTTCCAAGGAAATCTGTTATCTCTGTATCAGAAGGAAGTTATAACTTCTGGGGAGTCATAACTCTAAATGTTAGGATGTGATTCAGAAATTGGAACGTGTCCAGTAAAGCCAAGAGCACATAAAAGTACAATAAACATGCTTAATTTCCTGTGTATTGTTTAGTCACACAGATAGTAAGTAAGTAAACCTTATATGACTTTCAAACCCAAAGTTACAAGGTGATGCACACTGCAGAAAGTTAGAAACAGAAAATACCATTATAAAAAATAGATGGATGGGTATCTTTCGGGGATAATGAAAAAGCAAAGTACAAATAAAAACAGGGCTGCAAAATGTCAACTTGGGCGATAAATACTTGAAAGACTACAACATTGCACTTGGGTTATTTTCAGAGAGTATCACCAGAAAACTGCAGTTTTAAAAATGTAACTATTACTTGTGGTACCTTTTGAGTTCAGTGTTCAGTTTGTTCAATAAAATAATGTTTGCAACAATCAATTAGTTGTGTTAAGCTGTATACTAAAAGCAACAGGAAGGCAGAACTGAGTCCTCTTTAATATCAGTTTATTTATTTAACATTCTCACTAGTTTACCTTGTAGCTTCTAGTTGTGTTTTTCATTTCTCTTGCAAACTCTTGTAGATTGTAGATTAGGTCAATAAAGACTTTATTAAGGCATGTGACACTGGTGTAGTTCAGTATAGCATTATGTTATCTTTTTACTTATGTTGGCTGCATCAACACTTCAAACAGCTGCAGTGATCCAAAATGTGATGTAATGTAACATCAGTTTGTTAACAGCTAACTGTTTTCTCTGGTGGTGGTAGACAGAGTACTAAAATAGTAATTGAAATTCTTGAATCCAATGTTTTTAGCAGGAGAAAGGTATTTTGTTGTTGTAGTATTTTGTGTAGTTTTCGCCTCCGATGGGCGTGGTTTACGTGTATGACGTGCTGTCATAGTACCTGTCTACTTATTCATTTAATCAGCCCAGGTGCACCGCTGCTTCAGTCTAGATGCTGCACTTACACACAACTCATC
>CAFUXE010001590.1:130604-146402 GCA_903364295.1 Serranus cabrilla | reverse complement strand
CTGTCTGAAAATGCCATCTTAAGCATCAGTATGTTCAGAACACATATGGCTTTGTGAAAACCTGGTCCAATGTTTACTTTGATGACCCTGGAGTGAAGAATTTGTGAAAGTCAGTTGTGCTCATTTTCACTTTTCCCATTGGGATTCATAGGCATGGGACCAGCCTCTAGTCTCCTAAAAACACAGATACAGGAATTGACTCACAAGTAAGCTGTCTCGCTTCTAAACTGTCTCTTGCCTAATCGTGCTGTGTATTGATAACTCCATGGTGCTATCCGTGGTGCTGAATTAAGCTGACGGATCGGTAATTTGCGACTCTTTCTGGGTCCCATCCTTTTTTCAGTTTTCTCTTATAAGGGGGGTTCATGGAGCGGTTCACTAGTCGTGGGGGAATCAACCAGACCAGGTCCGTCTGTCACCCCTGTTAAAAATGAACAAATGGCCACTGGTTTATGGGGAATGTCAGTTTTATACATGAGTGATTGAGTGACACGGGGTGGTCTATTTAAGCTGACTCTGTTGGGCCCACTCTTTTGCTCTGCTCTGCTGCTGCTGCAAGAATACTGCTCCAAACACCACTTCAACACTGCTGCTGCTGCTCATATAGCATTTCATAAGGCCATACTTCATCCCAGCATCCACCTGTAGGCTCTTATTCCCCTGGGAGTGAGTTTGTCACTGTCACTTCCCAATCTTTTCTTTGCATGAAGACTGTGTTTGCTTGTGGAGAGTGATGAACTCAAAGCAAAGGAAAACAAACTCTGTTAAAACTCTGCCTTCACTCAATGATACATCCGTTCCACATTAGTTTTGTTGACTGAAATATATACAAGCAAGTCAAATTGGCCATAAAAGAACTAACCCTCCACAGATTCACAGTGCAGAAAATGTATGTATTGTATCATAAAGTGTTCTTTTCTGGAATTGATTTTTTCCAATCAGTGCTCATTTGTTTATTTTATGTTGTACTATCAGAGGTTTGGATTGGTTCCAGCATAAATGTGAAAGCTGTAACATTCAAAGGCACGGGCCTTGAACAAAATGTAAACAAGAGTATTCTCGCCCCTGGAATTTTTAGTACTTAGTCATTTTTGCCTTCATTGTGAGCGCTTTACTCTTCTAAGTGTAATTGATATGATTGTTGACAGTAGCAAAGCAATCTGACTGCTGTGAAATCCCTCCAGATAAAACACATTTCATACTGCTCTGATAATAGTAGACCTCCCATATTTGTTTTATTGCTTCATTAAGTGAATGTGTTTTTCTGTGAACACCTGGGCAACTGTGCATAACAAGAAAGCGTTTAAATGATTATTCCAGCCATTGCAGCCGTTTACTAAACCATTGCTAAGTTCATGAAGGCCATAGAGAACTCGAGATACATTGGGAGCTGGCATGAAAGAAGAGAGTTGCGGTGCATTTCTACAGCCTTTTCAGAAACCTGCAGCTTAGTACCGTACATTACTTCAGACAGATTCTTATCTAAAGTGGTGAAATATCCCAAAGGATTAACACACTCATATTTACTGCTTTTACACTTTTCATCTCATTGCATATCCGAATAGATAAAATTGCTAAACATTTGATGACACAAAAGTGGTGCAAGTTTGTTTTAGCCACAGGGTAAGACACACTTTATGGGCATGACATTAGGTGATGATTATTCAGAAAAACAACTTCTGTGCAAGCTTACAGTAGGCATTCATTAACTCCTCTCCCCACTGCTATAGATACATGATTCAAATTTGCAAAGATTTCACAATTAATTAATTTAGTAAACTCACAAATAATTCACTAAAAAGCTAAAAGCCAACAACTTGTGCTACGTCAGCAGCTGCATGTCTGCATGTTTTTCCCTTTGGCCACCTTTGTTTTCTCAAGTAATTTGACAGCGCTACCAAATTCTTCTGAACATTTACATTCATGTTTAAATTCAGCTTCCCTGGGTAGCAAAATATTTGTTATTTCAATAACCCTAATGGCCTAAAAACCCAAGTATGCCAGTGTGACCCTGAATTGAAATAAGCCAGAGGCAATAACTTAATACATTTCATTTCACTTCCCTCTTAAATACGATGTTGTCTTTTCTCATAACACAATACTGTAAGTTGTCTGCAGGCTTGGTCAGCAAGCAGCGTGTGGAGTACTGTAGATCTACACCTTCTGTAGATGCATTATGCATACTGTGCTCAGATATACTAAATGCACACACATACACACAAACATCTTATGACTCAGCATCCTTGGGCCTCCGGTGACTACAGCCAGACCTACTTTTCCATATCTATCATTTCTCATGAGCAGTGCAGCTGACTCAAATGTCACATCTGAGACACGTGACAGGGCAAATCTGTAATGAGGGTGTGACTCCTCACCTCCCAGGTTCATCCCGGCCTGGAGACACTTCCGTACGCGACATGCCGGACAGTTTTTCCTTCGGATCTTGTCAATGATACAGTCATTTCTCCCGGCACACAGGTAGTTGTGCTGACCTACAGAAAGACAAAACACAGCATCAGTACGATGGTGAACCATGCATGCAGTTTGACATAGAATAACAGCTGTGGTATTTTCAAAGTGATGTGCAGCAAAGATACAAAAAAAGAGCAATAAAGATGAAGATTAAGGAGGCTAACTTATGCAATTCTGAATACATTTGTAGAAATGTGATAACATGAACAGACGTGAATGTTGGATTCTACTGTAGAGTCTCTGTCGGTGAGTGTCTGTAATGTAGGTCAGCAGAGAAACCTGTGAAATGTCTGGCGATATCAGAGATCTACATTTCATGATTATCACTGTGAAAATGATTGAACTTGTGATTATTCCGCTCTCACATTCTACAATGCATGACTAATGGTGTATTTTACAGTATATGGCATGGAGGTATTAATATGCACTGGAACCAGGACACTGGCTGCAGCTAGACTATTCCTGACAGTGATGCTAACATGGCGAGAATCCCTCCTGCCTCCTGCCTAGCCCTTAGCTAAACCCAATGATCTCCCATTTCAGAGCGCTTCCTTCCGCTCCACTAGTTCTTCACTGTACAGCTCCTCTCCTCCTCCACTCTTCTTCTCTACGCCTGCGTCTCCATCCCTCCTTTTTCCCTTTTTCCACACGTCCGCCAGCCTCAGAGCGCCATACGCCCACACACAGGCAGGCTCATGCTCGTGCACACATACAGTCATTCACTCTCTCACTCCCATACACACACACACACATATAACATGCACGCACATACACACAAACAGCCAAAGCTGCTCCACTTGGCAATTTGGAAAAAAAAACTGCAAATGTTGTATCTGCTTTCACAAACAAATACACACACATGGAAATCACGACACAACCCAGATGGAGTGGTATAGTGTGGTGTAGTAACCTCAGTGACCCCAGTACATGGCTTAGCTTTATTAGGGTTGCTGTTAAAATTTTGTGTGCATCTCAGATGAGAGTGTGCATGCACATGATTGCAGGTCAATGTATATCAATCTGTATCTCCACGCATGTTCGTTTATTTCTTCAGAAGTATCAAATTTCTGGCATAGACTTGTGTTTTAGCAGGAAAGCTTGTGCGTTGTTTACATGCAGTTTTCTCAAACATGTACATTCTGTACATTGTCTTTGTTGCATCTACAGTACAGTATTTGTATTTGTGTGTAGGACTGAGCAGAAGTTGTTTTCTGAGCTAGCAGGAGTAGTGCGCAGTGTGTCTGTCTGGCTGCTGCCAAAAGCCAAGGAACCGAGCTGCAGGAGGAGAGGCAGCAGCTGTAGCCCCACCACTATTTCTGGCTAAATCACATGACCGTTACATAAGCCCATTTTTCTTGCTCTAAAAAACAGTAAACTGCGACACAGGAAACACAACGCAGCCATCCCCTTCCCCACCCCCCTCATGCACACACACATACACACACGCACATACACGCACACACACTCTCGCTTGGATAGGCCGGCCCAATTGGCAATTCTGAAAACTCTGGAGCCATCCTGTCAACTGTTTTGCTCATTCCCGTGAATCTTGTTAATAATTGTTAGAGTGAAATACACTTTATGAGACAGGCGAAGTTGCAGTCCGACGGTGTGTGCGTGCGCGACCGTGTGTGTGTGTGTATGAAAAAGGAGGGAAGTTGTTTATTTATGCACTGTGTGTGCATGCACTCGCATGCCCTCGCACAGCATGTTTACCTCTGAATATGTGCATTTGCTTATCAACCCGGCACGTGGCGGACTACTGATGAATGTTACTTTATCAGACTTACCTTGGAAGCGCATAACAAACTAAAAAAAACCCCCACCTTGTCTCCTATAAAAATGATGAATTTATGAATTTTGACTCATTATTTCATGTGCATCCTACACAGAAATCTTATGTTTTATAGTCAAAACATCCAAAATCCTATCAAGATATTTTCATATAATGCTCCATGAAAAAGATAAAAGGCCCGTCAGATACTGTATTAAATTTGACATCATTCTGAAAACTCCTGTCAGCTGGTACAATGCATACTCTGTCAGCATACTCCATTATATGGCAACCCTAAGAGTTTCTTAATGGAGTCCACTCACGTCTACTTTTAGCTAATGATCTCACAATCTGGCAACAACCTGCTGAGTATTCTCTGTTGTCTGTCAGCTCCAGCGTACATCACTTCTGAGGACATTGTTCTGAAAGGGAAATACTCTCTCTTATGGGGACCCCACTTTAACAAGAGTGATCTGCCCTGCAGTCGTCCTGCCATCGGCACAGCTACTGTGCATCTACTCGACAAACAAAAGACAGACGGACTTCAGGGCCTTGCTAAAATACAGCCTTTAACCTGACATTTTTTGAATAGCCACTAGACACAAGTGGTCAGGCCTAAAATTGTGTAAATAGCCTCTCAGATACAGTAGCTGACCCACATCAACAATACTGCTGTGACTCTCTGAATGCCATTTAGTAGTGGCTGCACATTTCTTAGTTGCAAGCCAGTCCCGCAGACGCAAGATGGCATATAACTAAAGGCTCACAGCTATGTCACTCTCATAGATTAATGCCATTTAATTATCCCCTCACAAAGCATTCGGTGAATTCTGTGATCGTCATTCATCGGTATTTATGCAACCTAAATTACATAGCCAAAAAAATACCAAACAACCAAAAAAACAGGCCTCACTGGGCCAGCAGTATGCAAATCACTGCCTTGCAATAGCACTTCTCCTCCAGCTCTTTGGACAACACACAAACAGCTGTGTTGGATGAGGATCTACACAATTAAGTTACCCTGTCTGGATCATTATAAAAAGTGGGTGCAGAAGTTAAAATAGGATGTAAATAGAAGCTGTTATTTTGTTTACTAATCTCTCTACTTCCAAGATAATTTGTTATATCTCGAAAATTGTTGTCCTGTGCATTTGTCTCACAAAGATATTCACCATCTGCTGTACATAATGCATTGAGTCATTATTTAGGCCTCAATATGGTATTTGGAGGTGTACAAAAGCAAAAGCTAACCCAGTTATGGCAGCATTTATGTTAAAAGCTGTTATAATCCAAAGTCTGTCTTACACTACTCTCAGCCACAATGCATTATCACTTTATTCAAGCTCTATACCAACTGTTTGTCGAGGCATTCAGATATTAATTGGTACAAATTAGAAACATTTGGTTGGTCGTACAAATAGAGGTTAGAAAGACATTTGACTTTCTTCCAAATCAAATAAAGCAAAGAGCGCTCACTGCTAAGTGTTTTCAGACTATAGGATTACAACAGAAACATGCCGACTGCTCTCATTTCTCATCTGAGCTGTTTTGAACATAATGTCAGTGTATCATTACTTCAATACCTATTTTAAAGATTTACCTCTTATTTGAAGGAAAATAACATTGAGTAATTCCACTTCCACTTCCACACTGTTGAACTCTGCAGCTTTTTCTGCTACAATTTTATGTTACTTTTATGTATAGTGCAAGTGAATTTGACATGCATTTACAGCACAGTATGTGTTCTATTAAGACTAAAAGTAATGCCACAAGGCAACACTGTACTACTGTGTCTTTAACCAGCCAATCATCAGTGAAGACACTGATAACGCCCATCAGATTGGCACTGCTTATTTGGTTGAACACAAAAGGTGTAACCCACTGGCTGCACTGGATCTTTTTTGCATTGATGTCAAAGAACAAAGGTATCACCAGGGAGCAGGAAGAGATGGAGGTCAGATTATATCCCCTGAGGAGCCATCATACCTGCAGGTCAGCCCAGGCCAGGGGAACTGAGGGCACGGAGGAAGTAGTGTGTGCATGTGTGAGTGAGTTACATCATCATATGTGCACCAAACATGCAGCATATCTGTTACTGAGGCTCGGCAAAATGCTCTGCATATAGTGTGGTGCAGAAATAATTAGTCAAATTAATTGATTAGTCATTTTAAGAAGAGAGGAAATAATCAATAACAAGTTATATACATATTTAAGTCATTTATCAAACACTTATTGGCCTTGCTTGTCATCTCAGGATTTGCTGTTTTTTTGTCTGTTTTACATCATTTTTAATTGAAAACATTTGTTTTTCAGACTATTGGCCAGACAAAACAAGCAAATTGGTGATTTTTTTTCCCTTAGATTTTATTCATGTATTTTGAAGGTCAAACAATCAGTGATTTAAAAAAAGATAGCAGATTAGTTGATTTAAAAAAAGATTTTTGCAGCCTAAATATATTGCATGCTCTTTATTTTCAGAGCAGTAAGCATGCAAAATACCTGTACCTGTATATTGTGACAGTAAATATATCTAGGTTGCATTAGAAAGACCCTTCCTCAGGCTGCATTCTCCAACCTAAATGCCTATTAGCAATGTGGGTCACACACATACTTACAGTAAGCTTTGCTGATGTAATTTCTGTCTCATGCAGTACACCTGAATTCCTATACTACACATGAAGCAGAGCGTGTCCATGCACACGTGCATCTTTAGTTTGCGCCTGTAAGTGTGTTTGTATGTATGTTGTATGTAGTTTCTGATCAAATAGGCTCTGATATAAGACATGTGTTGTAGAGCTGGGATCAGTGCAATGCCGCTAAATGGCTTTACTCCAGCCGTTGTTACATGAGCCTCTCACACACAACCTGAAGCATTCACTCTGGCATGGGAGGGAGGCCTTTATTCCCCGACCTGAGCTGAAAAAGACACGATTGGACGGCTGAGCTGCCAGTCTGAGCAGAAACAGTACGAGACGTGTCCTCAAATGACCTCTCCCACAGAGGCGGTACTGAAGAATAGGTTTTTAGATTGACACCAGCGCCATGGAAACCACGACCCAGTCACAGCGCAGAACACAGTGAGGCCATAACAAGGTTGACTAATGTCTCTGTAAACCTTTCGGTTCAATAAGAGAACAGCAGAAAAGACTAAGTGAGCTAAAAGCGGGGCCTAGTATTATTGCACAGAGCAGACATGCCAAGCCACTGATGACATGTGAATAATAAGCGAGCGTTCAACTCTTCAAATGCGCTCCACATGGAGCCGTTTATTGAGTGCAGCTGTCTTGTATCAACAAACTAGTCTTTAGTGGAGTGTAGGCAGGAGAGAAGCACATATGAATGCATTCAACTATTTCCACATTTCATTAGTGATGATAACACATATTTACGAACTGTTATTCTGTGTCAGGAGGCATTTCCCTGCAGTGCGGGATAAATGTTTATGCTGAAGAATTCAGTCATTTCAATAAGGCCTATAAATTGGCTGCATGTTTGCATGTGACACTCGAGTCAACAGTAGCAATAAAACTGCAGAATGTAAGCTTCATAAAAGTTACTACCCTTCTTCTATGTTTGTTTACTATATAAGAATATGGCAGTAAATAAAATGTGAGCAGAGCTGTCACACTATAAGATAAACTGGATGAGCTGCAGTGAATAGGAGAGCAGGTGGATGAATGTTTCTTTTATGAAATAAGTGGGTATTCATGTAGAAGCTTAAAGAATGAATTGAAGGCATTTTGAAAAGCTCACAGTCTGTACTCTGCACATAATTTAGTATTTCTATATGTTTCCTGGGACCCTCCTTATAAACTTTATAGTGCACAGTTGGCTGTGCCTTGTAGTAGATTTGACAAAAATTACATGGAACGAATAGTTGTCCTTTTGAGGAGGACTTAAAGTGTACAGATTTGGACAGTAAAAGGCCCATGTGACCAGTAGATACTCCAAACAGATGGTCTAAATGTAAACCTAAAATGTAGACTTCAGAGAATATCTGTGCCAAGCTTTCAGTGATGTAAAATAAAGCTAGTTGACAATGACTTAGATAAAGGGGAAACCAGGCCCTCCACAGTCGGAGGGTTTCATCTGATTGGTTGATGACTCCAGAATGCTAACTAGCTCTGTAGTAAAGGGCTGTGAGCCAGTTAGCAGTCTAATGAGCTACAGCCGACCGAAAAGTTTTGTCCCTGGAGGCAGGCGGTGCCAAAAGAAATTAAGCATGGGCTGGATTATTCTCCTTCTACAGATGCCCACTCTCTGCTGTCTTCTTTTATATCTCACACGCCGAGTCTAAGTTTTTAACTTTGAGAGAAAAGAGGAGGAGAAGGAGGAGGAAATACTGCGAGAGGGGAGGAGTAAAACGTCTTCTCACGTCCTAACTTACACCTCTCAGGCGCTCACTGCTGACACATCGTTTTCCATC
The DNA here is from genome assembly GCA_903364295.1 of Serranus cabrilla. Lineage (NCBI taxonomy): Eukaryota > Metazoa > Chordata > Actinopteri > Perciformes > Serranidae > Serranus > Serranus cabrilla. The sequence continues at coordinate 137,730 of CAFUXE010001590.1, read as the reverse complement.
CGCTCTCCCTGTTTCTTACTCTCTCTCACGGCTCCTCCTCTCTTTATCTCTCTGTCTGCGTCTGACTTTTTCTTTGTCCTTCCTCCCCCCCTCCCTCGCTGTATCTGTTTCACTGTCCTCTATCTCTCTTCACTTTGCAAAATCCTTCTCCCACTATTTTCATCCTTTGCCTGCCTCCACCTTACCTCTCTCTTTCCACCTCAGCAGCAGCTGTGGAGGGGTCAAGTAAGGTAACGGCCTCGCTTTGCACATCAAAAGGGCGTCCACGTTGCATGCAACCTTGATGACATCACGTCACTGTATAAGTTGCCCTTATTATGCTATCAAAGTTGCACAGTTGCAGTTGTTTGGCAGTGCGGAGTCAAGAGGAAACTTCAATCAAAAACAGAGATTTCCTCAAAGTAAAGAGCGCTGCATTCGATTTTAAAGGGCATCACGCAATCAATGAGTCAATTTCAGTATAATTATACTTCATATGCGAGAGAAATATGGTTTTAATAGTATAATCACATAGCCAATAGGGATCTGAGCTCTTCAGAGTCTCACCTGTATAACCGCCTCACACCAAGTCAGATCTTTAGCATCTGCCGCCCGCCGGCTCTCTGCCGGCCACGCTTGAAGCAAGAACAATGGCATGTCTGATTCAATAACTCCTGACACATAATCCGGTTTCAGGTCTCCATAATGACGGTGTGTAAATATCATCAAATTAAGGCATGATTTGATTGGGAATAAGTGCAATTCCTTCAACGGTCAGGAAAACACCTCCAGGGCCCGATGGCTGACTGGCATGCTTGTTTGGTTGTTTTTTTCGGCCTGCACTGGGTCTGTAAGAGTGTGTTTTGCATTCAAACACTCATCTTAATGAGTGAAGCCAACGCCTCAGGCAACAGGCACAAAATGAAAAGCACATTATGGCTGCTGCTGATTTTCCCTGAGCTAAATATAATATAAAGGACTGCTGCAGGAGAATTACCTACTGAATGTGGTTTTATTCTGCCACTCTACTTGGTCACAGTCTAAAAATGTAATGTGACAAATTATTTTGGTCACTTTAATGATCCTTTAGAAAAAATAAATATGCATATGGTCTGATGCGATTAAACAGTAGTTTGTTGTGTAGTACAAATCAAACCAACATCATTTATTGGTCAATAATTCTTGCAAAAATAAACAGCATCAGCACTGTATGCTGCCGAAATAGAAAGAATAAGCTACTTCACGTCTACTCTGCCTGAGTGCACTTTTCAGACTCTATTCTATCAGGGAAAAAAGTGGTTAACTGAAAAATGTGAAAACTGAAAGCAGAGGTGTTGTATTTGCAAAGATCTTCTCATTAACATTTCCCAGTTGGAAAAGCTGTAAACTTGTATCCCAAATTTAAACGTACTTGGCATAAGGCACAAACTACTGTTAATAAATTGTGTTGAGTATCAACAAATAATTTTTGAACACTACAGTTAGAATTTAAGATTATGGTGTTTATTTCATATTCACTGAAACAATTGAAAACCAATTTTGCCATAATGCAATATAAATGAAACCTGCTGCATAATGCAGGGACAGTGGCTTCCTCCTTCAACTATTCGTTTTGGGATTACAGTTCAAACAAGAAAATCCACAATAAACACAGAGATGGGTTTTCTCTTTTTAAATGTTCAGTGTCAGAAAAGCAGAGTGGCTACGAGAGCTCGACACACTGCAACCAATGGAAACACTGGCAAAGAAGGAAGAATCCGTTTATTCTACCTTTAACACTCAGATAGTAAGGTTACAATATTACCAGATATACTGGCTATACACTTTGCTTCAGTCTGAAGCGAGTCCATCATTTCTCACTTCTTTTTTCTTTTTTGTATTTGCAGTGTGTTTCTTAGTACTGCCTTTGTGTTGTCAATTGGCAAATGTTTAACTTTAGCATTCATGTCCTGTGTCAAGTGGGTTTTTTTTCACTTTCAACTTTAGGTGTGTTAAGACAGCGGTAGAAACCACGAGACCATGAGTGAGAGTTTGAGAGCGGAGTGGAGAGCCTTTGTTGTGTTGATGTACAGAGAGCATAACTTTAATTTGAAAGCTATTCAGTGTCATAGCTGAATATGTATCTGATTTCTACAGTGTGATTAAGTCACGTTGTGAGATTTTAGAACAAGAATAAACTAATAAAACAGATAAAGCATAAAGTATAAGACACAATTCCCCCAAATGATTACATTGCTACCCGTTTTGCAGCTTCCCACTACATTGCTCAGGCTTGGTACTGGACCAATTGAAACATTTTTTCGTCCACACTTAGACTCAAAATAGGGTCCAGGTTGAAAAATACACAAGTTTCCCTTGACTTTGCAGTGTGTTAAGCTCTTTCAGTCACGCTGGAAGAGACCTAACCAGTGATGTTTGAACATGAATTACTGTAATGCCTTACCTTCCACGGCTCTTTTGAAGAAGACTTTGCAGCTTCCACATGTCACGACACCGTAGTGGCATCCTGACGCCTCGTCTCCACAAACCAGGCACACTTTGGCCGTTGATGACGGTTGTCTCAGTGGCGAGCTGAAAGGACACAAACACACACAAGAGTTTTCAGACTAGACATAAATCAACCAAAGTCAGCAACAAAGCCAGGGCACACTGTCCCCTTCCTTACAGTGTTATTGCCTTATACACATTGTGAAACATTCTTGTGTTTTTATGACCCACAGTACAGTAGAAGCACAATGTGGCTGGCCATAAAGATGTCTGCCAACCAAGAGAGGAGGGCTTTGCACTCAACTGATTTATAGCTTCACCAGGCTTACAGAGATGACAGAATTATAGAGGAGATTATTTAAATTCAATAAGCAAAGAGACACAAAGCAGGATGTCAGATTTAAGTAGGATCCAAAACACTTGTCCGCTTCTCTGGCATTAAAAGTGTGAGGCACTGAAAAAAGTGTTGAGTGGTGGACAAAAATAATACAAACCACGATTGAGCAAAGATTTGGCTTTAACAGTGTAAAAACTGTGTAACCAGTTCAGGGTCAAAGTTCAAAAGTGCGATTCTGACTCGTGCTTTACTGTAAGCACCATGTCGTGCTGTCCTTATTTACTTTGTCATCAGTTCTGTTGCCTGTCGGTTGTTGCTCAGTCTGCTGCAGTTCTGCCTGATCCAAGGCATTGTTTACTTTGGCATCATTTACTGCTTTCACTACTGAGTGATTTCTACAATTACATGACCATTAAAGCTCAGTATGTACAGTGTGATCTCACTCATGCAGTGCTAAATGGGAGAATTAGTTACAGTTAGTTACAGCTTACCTATTCCTGCAAATGAGACCATGCGGCCATGGTAATATGTGTCAGAGGTCAACAGTAATGGGTGATGTGGGTCTATATTTAATCTATTAACAAAAGGGGCATGCTGAAAGCATTTTACTACACTGTTTGGAGAACTGAAAGGACTCACAGTTTAATCAAAATAGGTCTGAACAATGTGATCTATAATCTTTTTCATGATCAGATTCAATTTGATTATCATAAATTGAGCAATATATTTTAGAATCAGTGTTTGCATTTCCTTTCTCTTTTCGTTTGTCCTGTTTAATTACAGTGCATGGCAGGCTATGTTATTGGTTGTAGTAGTTTATATACCAATCATGCATTATAAGCAAATTTAGGTTCGTAAGACAGTCATAATTTCACTGATAAATTCTATTTATTGTCAGTACAGGTTGAGCGAGCAACTGCACAGTTTCAGTATTACATCAACTAGTCTGACTCACAGGATGTGGTCTGTGCATAATAGACCACAGCCTCCTTGATAAATTGGCGGGCCAATGTTGTATCGCTTCATTTCGATGTAAGCAAGATACTGCATATCAGAATCGACATAGAGTTTGTGTTGGTGTAAATCTCATGGCATAGCAGTGCAGAAATGTGTGTGATGTCATTCAGACACAGACACTGTTGCTATTACATATTTTGTATTGGAGCACTAATCCGTTTCCTTTTTTAAGATGAGTTCTTTACAAAAATGTTTTTATAGTTCACAGTTATGTTTAATGTTATGCTTGTTATGATTTTTTAACAATTTAAGTTTAAATTTTGGCTCTATGAGTTGGGTTTTAGAATGTTTTAAACAGGTCTCAGTACAGTCAGATGTGGCTGAATTAAATATGTTATATTTTACACCAGAATATGCTACTTATTCACGCTACTTATTAATGAAATGAAACTGAATCAATTTGCCCGACATGTAATAAAACATTTAACATGCATTTACATTCTGAGTAGATTAAAAGCTTCGTGCATTTAAGGGTAGCGCTACACATGGCATCATTTTCGATAAAACATTTCCCCTTAATGTGCATACACACCCAGAGAAGGAACACAACACGTAGATGGGTACAAAGAGAGAACACCTTGTATCAAAACATTAAAAGTGGCCTCAGCTTCCCCTTCTTTTCTGTTCTAATTACCTCTCTCCCATCTCAATCAATAACATGCAAGGTGATTGTCTGGTTAACATTCTCCTTACATCCTTCATCAAACCAGCTGCCAAGCACTCTCTCTCCTCCTCTCTCTGTCTCTCCACCTCGCACGCTCTCTCTTGCACACACATTTCCTCCAGGGGACTACCTGGAAAGGGGTACAGCAACAGCACACTCAGATACAATCAGGACCACTGATCTAATTCCCTCTTGTCCATCTACACACACATTCAATTTGTTAGGACGCTTAGAGGAGTCTCTGGTGAGGTGTTTGTCTGACTAGATCTTTCTGGCATCGGGCCCTATGGTTTCAGCTAATGTGAGTGTGTGTGTGTATGTGTGCATGCACAAATCCAATCCATGTCAAGATGTGTGGGTTTTTTTTTGTTTTTTTTTGCATGTTAATCGGCTGAATATTCACCCATACATTGGCATTTTCACACCATTACAAAGCAGTGTTTACAAGACAGCAGTCCACAGCAAGAAAAACAGCCACAGGAAGTTTACGACCAAGAACAACACGAGGTCCCTCTAAAGTATCTGCTTCTAATATGCAGTCAGTGGTTCACCCTTTAATAGTGCCGCACATTAAAACCTTGTCGCTGCGTGCCAGCCTGCCTGCCTGCTGGTCCACCAACAAGGTGACTTCCCCTCCCTCAGAGAAGTATATAGGTCATTCACTCTCTCTGCTTATGAAACCAGAGCAGACAGGCCAGGCTGCAGTGACTGTGCACCAACGGCTGCCAGTAGCCCAAAACTAAACACAAGCTACCAGACTTTCCCAAATCAGGCTGTTTCAGCAGAGATGTTGGCCGAAAGTTTGTCAGTATACAGTATGTGCAAAAATGATAAAGTAATAGCTTTAATGAGCTTGACAGAAAAAGGGAACAACGTGCAGCAAAGGTCCCCAGTCAGCATCAAAATTGGGACGTTGTGGTTAAGTGGTGTGCGTCTTTGACCACAAGGACATGCCAAATAATTTCCTTTTTGTTTGGCTTGTCATTTTCATAGCTTAAAATATTCTGAGCTTGAAATTTATGTCTGTTTCAATGAAGGTTTAAATGATGATTCACCACAGGCAGTAACATTGTTGTTAAGGCCGGCAGTTCAGACCGTTAATTCCTGCAAGCAGGACCTTGTGTCACCCTCCATCTCATACTGAAAAAACGCAAAGCCAGAGTTCAGAAGAAAAAAATTTACATTGATAATGTCAACTCAAAGTACGGATATTCATTTTAGGGACTTGCAATGTGCAGCATAACACACATAAAAATGCTCTGCTTAATTCTTAAAGACAGGCATATTTCATTTTTTGAGAAAAAAATAAACTTCAATAATACAACACAATATCTCTGAAATAATGTTCGTAAAAGTTCTACAGTTGTGTGCAGGCTACTTCTGTGAATTGGGACTCTTTTTTTTCCTCGACCCCTGTCTTCTCTATTTCTGGGTACAATCTCAGACTAACTCAATGGGACTGACTGCACAGATCAAAGGTCTCATTCTTCGCTCCAGTTGTTGCTTTTTTCTCTTCCTACAGAAACCCCAGGGCAGCGGTTTCATTGTTTTCAGTGTCCTTTCATCTTTAAAGATAACACACAAAGCTAACAACTGATTTAGTTGCTGTTTATTTCCCATGAGGATACAGATGAGTGTGAGTACACAATGCCTGTTTCTTCCCACCAAAATGTACAAGCAGAAATTTGTATCTCCTCCTTACGCTTGCTCTTTGCTGCTTCCCACCGACATGCTGCCTGCTTAGGAAAGATATTAATGAAATGACAAAGGGAAATAAATGTGAGAGCTTAAAACCAGACGAAGCCCACTGTGCCCGCTAAAAAATGTGTGAGTCCCAAACCACAGGACAGATGTTTGGGCTCTAAATTGGCCTCATGCTTCTCTACAAGTAATTCGGATGTCACACTGGGAGCATTCTCAAAATGTTTCAAATATCTCCACCCTCTCTCAGCTGCGGAAGGAATGCTAAAAAAGTGAGACGTAAGACCAGGAAGGATAGCCGGAAAAAATGCTTGTGATAATCACAGTTAACAGAATAGCAATTTTTTTTCTTTTTTTAAAGAATCGTTTCCATAGGTCTGAGTTCATAATCTACATTTCCTGTAAACAGGTCAATAAGGGTCACAAGAAAAGGTCAGAAGTCATCCAAGCTTTCCATAACTTTGACAATTAGTTACCATAGAAACAGAGCATGAAGACAAAGAAAATGACAAATTAGAGACACAGGGGAAGTCAAGGGGGATGTAGTTATTCTGAGGTTATCAAGATAAAAACCATTATGGGTGAATAATGGGCTGTAGGATGGCTGTATGTTGGAGGACCCACGTGTTAGGAATGAACCCTGTGACCCACATAAGTACATTAGCATGACAGAGTCAGTAAACAAGCAGCTGAACCACAGAGAGAGTTCTGTTTTACAGAAAAACAATGTCCTCCTCATGCATGTAACACTGTCTGTCACAAACACATACACACTCCTGCACTGTACCGTACTGTATTTACACTGCTGTAGAGCCAGCCGCCCACTGTAAAGATAAATTTGTGTGTGTGTGTGTGCATGTTTGAGCAGACACACTGACTCGTTCATTCTAGAGGCTGTTATCACAGGGATAGTTCAGACAAGTACCACAGCCTCCCTGAAC
>CAFUXE010001590.1:112395-130502 GCA_903364295.1 Serranus cabrilla | reverse complement strand
TATTTATGTAATACACACCTTGGCATGCTGAAAAACCTTAAGCTAGACCAGTTCAAAGAATATTTATGTAACACACAACTTGGCATGTTGGAAAGGTAAAGGTAGATTACTTTAAACAAGCTGAGGGAGATGGAGAGGGAGAGAAAGAGAGGACAAAATGGCTTACATAACCATGAGCAGACAGTATAAACATTAGGTTGACACCCACTCACCGCCTCTCAAAGGGAGAGAGGTCTTATGGGTAGTGTTAGAGAGCCACCAGGGATTTATTTTTCCTGGTGAAGGTGACCCTGGCATTGGGCAGAGTACCTGAGCATACAGAAATATGAGATTTCCTCTTTGTCGGGCTTGTGTTACACTTGTGTTAAGGTTACAGTATAATCTGCTCTGACTGGCTGCCTCTTATAGTTAAGAAAAGGAAATTGGAATCTTAAAATTTTAGGCATGAGGGTTTCCTAGTCATTTTCAAAGTTTGAATTTTTTTTTTTAAAACACAGCAGATAAAGACTTTAAATGCACAGGGCAAATGAGGTGATTTCACCATCAAATAAAATGAAGCAGAGATGGCAAATTTGCTTTCCGATGGAATCTGGTATCCCGGCTGTGATTGCATTCCTTGTTTTAAATTCCAAGCTGTTGTGTTGTCTCCTCTCCAAGGCTTGTGCCTACAAACTTTAAGTGACCTCCCCCATAACAGCAAATCATGATTATCTGTCTCCTATAAATCCACTGTTTTTAGTGTAAACAAAGAAATGAGACAAGTCAGAGAAATGCACGCACACACACACTCTGTAGGGAGTTGATAGAGGCTCCGTCTATGGGCGGAAACAGACTACAGTATCGTTCTGATCTACATGCGGTATCCAGTTTGTACTCAACATGTCTGAAGCTGCAGCCGACTTCAAATTCCAACTCCACAGCAAACTCTGCTGAACTTTCACCTTTCCTTCAGTATGAATGGCCCTGGGGACTTACGGAGACAGAGGATACCTTCAGGGCAGCAGGAGAGTAACTAGGCTGCTTTAAACTAACCAGAGCAGTTTGACCATTTTTTCTTCACATAAATCACTTACTGTCACACATACTGAATGAAATTAATCACCTGAGATATTTTGGCTAAGTCGCAAAGCATGCAGGCATGAATCTCAGGGAAATGTGGCAGGGTGTTATTATCTGGTGGGAGGATTATAGTGGCTGGAAACTCCCGTAATTCATGCCTGTCAAGGGCAGCGACAGACCGATCACATCCATGCAGTATAAAATTAGGCATGGGGTGCCACTGCGTGCCCAAAGCTTCGTTTATAGTATCTGTGTAGCACGGCATACTTAACTCTGTGTGAATACTAACGTGCTGTTAACTTTCTGAGACTTGTGGGACGCCCTGAGGCATCGGTTGGTACCGTGCAATGCTAGCTTGATGGGAAGGGCGCTAAATAACGCTGTATTTTAAAACTTCTGCAAACAGTGTTGGAATTGCATAAATTGGATATCACTGAAAAGCTTTTGTTGATTTAATGCGTCCACTTGTATTCATGTGTCATGTTATTTAACAGCGTTTGTAGAGAGAACACTTTTTGAAACTTGACCTTACCGTATAAAATGACCTGATGTGACCTCTAGAATAATCACAGACTCGTGAAACTTTACAACCACAAACAAAAGACCCAATTCAGAGGATGTATGGTTCTCCTGTGTTTATTGAAGTGAAGGGACTGTCAGAGCAATTTCCGGAATTAACATGAGTGTCTGCAATCCAATCTCTAAACAAATTCACTTATTGCCAAAATCTCCATATGTCAAAAGCTTTTGATGCCAAATCACAGCATAGCATGGATTTTTCTATGGTGTTTTTCAAGGTCTAACTGTTGTATAGTGGAGTTATTTCTGACAAATTTTCTCAATTTTCTTAAATCTTGGATGGCCCAAATTGGGTAAATGTAGCACTTCACTTGTGTAACACATTGGGAATGGGAATGGCCTTCATATTTTTTAATTCTAATATATTTTTTTATCTTTTCCAACTCTTATACGCTCATGTTTTTATACTTTTCGAATACTATTCTACACAACAAGAAAAAAAGAGTTCCTATACAGTTTATGGGGTCAACACTCCCACTCGTTTGCAGTACACAGGGTTCATTTACACACAGAACATGAACCCGGCCAAAGACCTCCAATACGGCAAGGAACTCAATTTAGATGGATCTTGCATCTGAACTTTAGAAATAATGTATCTGTACTCGGCTGAGAAGGGTTTAAATGGGTGTAAATCTCACACTTGGTTACCTCAAAATGTGTTCTCCATTTAGAGAGACATATTTCAGAGCTAGAAATGGAAAAACCCATCAAACACCTGTAAAACTTAATGTTATGCAAAGAAACAACCCTTCAACATATCAAGACAACAACTATGGCCTTTACAATGCTCATGGTAGGGTTTTGTATGTTTTGTGAAAATGAAATGGTTAATCTCAAGGAGCTAATAATTTATCCCCATGAAAACAACACTGCTATTCATTGATGCAGCTAAGCAGTGGCCGCAACAGATCTCCTCTAGTACCGCAGCAGTGTTTTGATCGACTGTGACAAAAGTGCTTTTGCTGCCTTGAAGCAGTTTGGTTCTCATGTGCTCCTCACACTGATCTGTTACTGATCCCCAAAGTTTCTGTTTTTAGCAGCAAGTTTCCGAGATCCTGTGCTGAAAACAGAAAGAGCCACAAAACAGCTGGGAACAAGATTCAGCTGACATGTTGAGAAATACATTGTTGGGCATCAGGTTGATTTCCAGGCATGGGAAATCGAGAAATAATGCAAACAAGAGACCAGTGATAAACACGATGAAATACCAGCTCAGTGACTTAAATCACATTTCTCTCCTGAACATAAACCTACATGATAACAGCAAAAATAACCACAGCAGTTGGCTAAATCTATCTAAATACACAAAAAGGAGCCTGTTTTCACCACCTTTGTGAAACATGGCTCAAAATTTACCCTAATCTTTGTAACTGCCACGAACATAAACACAAAGGGACCACTTCAAAGCTATGCTGCTAAAACTGGTTTTGTTATTGACCCAAATCCTTTTGATTTCAGTGGCATGGATGAACTCTAGACCCGGCCTCCCCTGGTGTTCATGTTTCAAACTATTTACTGCTTACTTTGCTTTTTCAAACAAGCTTCATGCAGTACCTGGCTCCCCACAAGCGTGTCTCTGGCCAGGTTTGGGTGCTGTTGCCTGTACAGCAGGTGACCTCCAAACTCAGCTTAGAGGCCCTGGGACAAATGAGAAAAACAAATCCCTAGAGAGGGAGATTATCTTTAAGGGATCAGCCCTGACCTGAGCCACCTCCATGCCCCATACTCCTTACCTCCAGTCTCCACTTTCTAGCAACAGTTAGCACACTGTCCGTTTATCTTCACCTTCTTAAGTAGACGAAGGTACTAGTCAATAAGATTGCAATACCCCTAAGCTAAACGTTGGCATTTAGAGTCTTAAAACCTTTTAAAAAGCTGAACTAAGCACGTGGGTCCAGAGAAATTAAACATGCCAAAAAATATCTTATTCAAAAGGCGACCTTTTGCTTTCCTCTGTGATTCAAAAGGCCTCACTCTGAATGTAGGTTAATGTACACTGGCGCTGACACATGTTGCCAGCAACCCTACGCATTAGCTGTCACATGCGATCATCCTCAACACCCACCAGTCATTTACAATTCTGCTGGGACAAACATGGAGGAAGAGCAGGCAGGGAGTCCAGCGTGCGCAGGGGAAACACTGCACACACAAACCATAATACATTAACATACATACTGAGGGGATAAAGTTAGCTACGGGGCTGCCAAGTCGATCTGACGGGAGTGTTTATTGTATGTATAGTTTATAGTCTAGTGGCTCCCTAAAGTCACAGGGTATGAAACCACAACCTCAAGAAGTGGGCTCTGCATGAGAGTCAAAGCCAAGTCTCTGGTTGGCTCGGATCCAGGTGGTTAGCACCACGGCAGCACATTCTGCATGTTAGCTCGAGAACTGCTGAGAACTGCTCTCCAGTCAGCCTCTCTATAGTATTTGACAGGTTCAACAGCAGAAGAGCAGCCGTATACCCAGCGAGAAGTCTTGCCTGCGCTCAGCCACTTAGTCCAAACTGCTGCTGACAGCATCTATCAGGAGCCAATCAGATGATCGACAAAATGTGCAGATGAAACATAAACTACAGAAATATGGATTTTGAGAAGCTTTCTGTGTGGTATTTTTGCAAATGTTGTCTAAATGGCACATAAGTCCTGGTAGCAGGAGGAGAAAGGAGGAGAATGGTTTTAGCTACATTGTTTTACAATCACATTTTGAGAAATTGGTTCAGTTAAAGGCACAATGAGAAGGATTTATCTGTTATGGCTTGTAAACAAAACATTCAAAGTTGGCCCCTCCTGTCCGGCTAAACGACACCAGAAGCGTCCGCCCCCTGACTGCTGTGCTTGCCAGCAGGTGAAAACCAACCCCATGTTCATTTTGGAAATTTGGAACAAGCTTTTCTCTGCTTGGCATTTTGCCTCGCTACATTTGCAGGTTTTTTTGGTGATGTGTCTGCCATTTTTGTAACTTCCTCCGAGATGCATGCTTACCATCTGGCACCTGTTTACAATGTTTCTTTTTTTAAAGTCAAGCACTCAACCCCGAGTGCATTTGCTTGGGGTTATACACGCAGTGCGAAAAGCTGACACATAAAAATGTCCCGAACACAGCAAAATGAAACGAAAAGAGAAAATACTGGCAAACTGACACTTCCAAAGGGTCATAATGATGATGGAGAGGGATTATTTTTGAGTCTATACATAGTTTTTAGGAAAATCCTACTCATTGTGCCTTTACACACCACAAAAGGTTGTGCCGTTATGGTGATGCTGAATGGGAGGTTAACACCCATCAACCCCAGAGCAAACACAATGAGTGGACCAACAGGATTATGATTACAGTTTGTCCCGCAGCATGAGGACTGCTCATTGTAAAGCTTCACATTATTTCCTAAAAGGTCAAGTTTAAGATTATGACCTCGAAAGTACAAAAGGTTCCACACAAGCGGTATGAAGCGCAAAGGAAAAAGAAGGTTAGAGGGCAAACGCACACACACGCGCACACAATGTCGGGCCAAACCAAAAGTGTCTGTGCAATGACCTTTTTCAAATTCAGTGTGTTCACCTCCAAAGGATTACAGGCCCAGATGGCCACTGGATGAACAATGCAACACCTGCTGAGGGACATAGCGCAATTAGATTCTCGCAAAAAAACTACTTCAAAAAGGAAAACCTCAGTCTATCAAAGGAAAACATACGTATGTGCTAACTACTCCAATCCAAGCCTTTAATCTGTAGTACAGCTTCAGTCAGTGTCCATCCCCCCAGTGCACAATAGAGACCAATATTTTTCTGAAATGTCTTATTATAAGTAGGACAACATCGGGTTTCCTTTTGCAAGAGAAGTTAGTACTGAGGTCCTAATAGAGAGACTTAATTGTTTTTAGAACAGAAACCTAAATCTCAAAGGGTAAAATCTGTTCTTTCTGCTCATATACCCTGCACTCATGGCAGCAATGAAGAATCTGTTGTTGTGTTTGTGAAGCTGTTTTACTTTGTTGTTGCTCCTATGCAGTTCAAATGTTTTCAACCAATCAGGTAAAGTGAAATCAAACCCTGTATATCATTTACTGAAGTGATAAAGTTAGCCTGCACCGGCACTGTCATCTGAACAGGTGTAACCTGACAAACCTGATCGACACGGCTCAATTTTCTCATTTCAGACAAAGTCACGCAACCCCCTGTAATTGGACCTGATTGGCCTTAACAAAGAGGAAACACAACTACTGACTGATGTCACTTTGTACTGCTTTCTTCTACAGAGAGCTGATTTTTTTTTTCTACAAATGCTCTTGAGTGCTACAGCTCAGATGGCACGTCTGTGTCTCCCGCATGTCTACCTCCTGCATCTCTATCATAAGGCATGCACCAGGCCTTGGCCATCACCACACAATGCCCAGACAAGCCTTAACACCAAAGTCTATTTTTATGTGGTGTGTGTCGCACAGAGAGTCATGTGCAGATAGAATGAGAAGGAGAGGGCGAGTCAGGGAGAGACAGGAACACAAAAATCAAGAGAGAGGCTGTTTATACCAACCGCTGTCACCTCTCACCCATCCCTCTCATTATTATTGTCCTTATATCTATCACACATTGCAGCCTGAAACATCATTTTCTGTTCAAAACAAGAGGTTAAAAATAACATCAGTCATCGTGACCTTGGCTCAGGTCAGATGAGGGCTTCTTCACAGGTATGGCTGACTATTGATGTATATTTAATAGGGTGAAAGATTTGCAGTGGTGCATGTGGCTGCCCTTTCAGAGCGGGCGCCCATGTCACCTTTTTGGGGCGGCCAATTCCAGGGATGTCAGCAGTGGTGAGGCAGACTGGAGGAGTACAGAGAGGAATAGGGGGACAAAGGACAGAGGGAGACAGGTCTAAAAGGAAGCAAGAGAAAATATTTAAATTTTATTCTGACATCCACACATCCTGACTCGGAAATGCTTCAAAATATACATAAGATATACATCATCAAAAAAATTATTTAAAAACAAAATTCAAAATATCCACAGATGTTGCCCATGCACAGAAATGAAACTGACCAGTATTCTGAAAGTATGAAGTAGTCAAAAAAGTATTTATGTTTATGAAGGGCTGGGAAATATGGTTGAAGGCAATATATATTATACTTTTAAAATATTTCCCTAATAAGAGTATAATACTATGGCAAATACATTTTAAATACAATTATCCAGCTGTGCTGTTGGTATCATTCATTTTGTGTGATTAAAAAAAATAATGGCTTAATAAGTCAGTGTTAAAATGACTGGTCTTTGCATAGATTTATCATGATACACCAAATAAAATAGCCAAATACTTAAAGGTTTCAGTCTATACCATGATTATGATGATGATTTGCAGCTTTTCTCTGTATCGTATCATTTCAATCTGAATCCCTTTGGGTTTTTAATTTTTCAGACAAAACAAGGAATGGAAGACGACACCCTGGGCTCTGGGAACTTTTAATGGGTGCCTGCACTTATTTTGGGTATTTTATAGATTAAATTATCAACTAATCTGTAGAATAATGGAATAATTATTGCTTACAGCCCTAGATGACTTTGTCACAATGATGTTCTACTGAAAGCTGATAAATGTTCATTTTTAATAGAGCTTACACTTTTTTATTAGCAGATTTGATTTATGGATTAGTTGATTATCGTAAAAAAATAATTGCCAGCTGTTAATTGAAATAAAACTCATTTCATTTTGTGCCAAACATTCATATCTTCTTGCATCTGAGTTGCAACAATTTGCTACTTTTCTTTATCTTGTGTGACAGTAAACTGAAAAGCATCTGGTTTTAGTTGGTTTAGTTTTAGTTGGTCTGAAAAACAAGTAATTTGAAGATGTTTTGGAATTCTTTATTGCGAGAAAATTCTATATTTCAGACTTAAACTATCGCGCTTCTTACACGGGTCCTCAGAGATCTTGCCTCACTTTACCACATTTACAGTGTGTCGGAGAAGAACAGTGCTATGTATCATGGAAATTGTTCCGCTTATCATCTGACTGAACTGTCCTTGCCCTCTTTCCTCAGGCGAGCAGTCACATGGGCACAAATATATTCATCAACATACAGTTGCAGGCACCATGCATACACATATGTACCGTTTCCCACCATGTTGTAATTCCCTTCACGCTGCACTTTAAATAAATCATAACATCAGGCTTTGCCACTAAGACGCCCTGTTCAAATAAAACATTCGCCCAACCAAATACTCCTGGGGCTCAGAATATCTCCCACATTTTCCATTCGAGGGAAATACTGTCGATTCAGAGGTTTCTCTCCTTCCTCTCTCTCTCCGCTGCTCTTCCCCTCGCTGTCTTGTGTATACACTACATCTCATTGTTTGAGGTGTATGAAACTCTGAAGATTAGGGTAAATACATGACATCTTGAGCTTAAGGCATAAATATTTAAGAATGGCAGGCAGGTCCCAGGTGGAGGGGAGAAGAGAAAAATCTCATGTATGTAGAGTATTATATTTGAAAGGTGTACGAGGTTGATGGTTTCGTTATGAAGAGAGAAAAATAGAGAAATAGTATTTCCGTCTGTTTTTTCTGAAGATCTCTTTCTTAAAGGCGACCACTTGAGGTCCAACCTGAGTGGATTTTGTTAAAAAATATTTAATTACTTTTTTTGTGCAGGAGTTTAGTCTCAAGTGACATACTGAGCTCTTAAACGGGAGGCCATGGGGATTTACACAGCGAACAAAGGATTCCCTATTGAAACACAGGCTTTGTGCCGCAGAAAAGCAGCTTGTAGCTCTACATTTTCTATCTATTCACTGTTCTGCTTCATGTTGCGAAACCCGTCAGCGCTAATGAGTAGCTTTATAAGAGGAAATAGAGCGTAATTGGTTTTTCTGAGCAATACAAAGACATGGGTGGAAAGACGTCAGTACATCTCATAGCAAGCATATATACCTTCGACCAAGGCCTGACTGGCATCCTACATCCAGATTTCTGACACCACATACTGTGGAGCACATTGACAGGCTCTCAATGTGGCACTGGCTCCTCTTTATGTACTCTGCCCCCAGGGTCTGTCTGTCCACAGAAGCTTTATATGAGAAAGCCTGTCATAACAGCCATGTTGCAGTGCGAGGCATGCCCATTTCACTGGGATCCCTGGCCAAAGCATACAAACTCTGGTTACTGTAAATTCAGAAGAAGTGCCAGGCTGCTCTGAACAGATCTGTCACCACCGAATCCCCTTGGGAAACAGAGGTCATAATTTCCATTTAACACCTACTGCTCCTACACATACATGCTACGCTTTATAGCCTTGCATTTGTTAAGTATATCTAAAAGAGGCATATTTTTCTGTTTTTTATGGCTTAAAATAAGCTTTATAAATCCAAAAAGGCCCAAACACGAAGCCTTGCTTCTGTGCCTTGGATGAGCGATTCTCTACCGTTCTAAATAAATCAGCAACTATAGCTGGTCCTGACGGATGTACAAAAAAAACAAGGATTTGTATACTGTGTCTGTTTTTTTTCATGCCTGGATCCTATTTGTGTCGCTGTGTCTCCACGGTATCTAATTAAGGATCCTCTTCAGTAAAAGTAAAATGCACTCCTGTTCAGAAAATGTACAACATGGTGTTTGTCACAACAATATTTAAACATTTCTTCACATTCAAAGGGAAAGTTCAGATTGTTTGAAATGGGGTTGTATGAGGTACTTATCCATAGTCATTATGTAGTAGATGGTGGTCAGCACACCCCCATTTTAGCCAGCTAAAGAAAAATGTATATCAGTTCAAGTTTACACTTATTTCACATATTTTTTCTGCTTCAGTTCGTTGTCAGAAAGGGCTGTCTGACAGCAAGGTAAATATTCTGTACATTTAAACTTGTACTGATATAATTATTTATTCCCTTCGTGCTAAAATACATATAGCTGCTGCCCCCATCCACAGTAGTACATTTCTTAGTTTTCCTCTCTGTACTCTTGCACGTTTCACCTCATACAATCCCCCTAAAAAAAAAATCGAAACCATCCCTTTAAGTTAAACAAAGCCTTTTAACCGCTCGTCACTCTGTTTGAGCTCCTTCTTCTACCTTTTCCACTCATTTGATTCAACCTTTCTCTCGTGCCACCGTTTTTTATTTTTTGTGGAGTGCTAACTTTGGCATGCTGCTGAAAGGTCCTTACCCCAGCTGCTGCTCTTACACCGTGTCTCTGTCAACACTCCCGCTCCCTCAGCCGTCTCATCAGAGCTTCTCTGCTCCGTCACGTCTCCCTTCTTTTTGGAAACACACACACACACACACTGCGTGTATTATCCCTGTAATCTTTGCCTCCTGCTGAGCAACTTCTTCTAATTTATGTGGATTAAAGCCATTTGTTGCAGAAGGCAAAATGTGCCGTCGTGGAGCCAAACATCAACATTAGCCTCATGCTGGAGACTCTTATTGTATAACGGAGGCATTTAAAAAAATCAATACATGTTTAGTTGAACTGTCTCTTTAAACTCATTGCACCCCAAAGCCCTTTTGTGCCTGGGTAGAACGTACAAAGTAGTATTTGAAAACTTGTTTTTGTTGTGATAGCATCAGTTGTTATTAACGAGGAGCAAATGCTGCGTAAATGAATCTGTCTGAGCTCCTCGCCCTCGGCCATCAATCAGAAATAATATGCTCACTCCTGATTTAATAGGGTTAGAATGGCTGCCATAGTGCAGTACGAAGCTATGATGCTACATGTCATTCACTAAAAACAATTTGTTAACAGGGCCCATTCTTGTATTCGTTTGTCCTCCTGCCTTACCTGCATCTGAAACCTGACGCACAGGGAAACGGAGTGAGAAAGCGGTGAAAGAGTTTAGCCATCCTTTGCAGCTTATGAAGCTGTTCCAACAGTCTCGCACCCTAGGGAGCCATTCTAGTCACACCAAATCTATCCAGAGAGACAACAGTGGACTAACAGTGAGCATAGGCTGTTTCAGGTCTGTCTGTGCAGCATTAGCATGTATTCCCTTGGTCTTTGGTCAGGGGAACTGGAGATTCAATTTCCCTGTTTCTGGTCCACTGAAATCAATTGGCGCAGTTAGGAACAGCAGAGTGTGAATGATACAGACTAATTCTCCTGGAGAGGGAGGTTAATGTGAAGTGCACAAGGTCAGTGCATTTATAAAGGTAACTTTGGCTTTGCCTGCGACTTTGTCTTCTGTTTTTTTCCCCCCTCCTCTGTCTTTTTCTTTCTCTCACATGAACACACACACAGCCGCAAAGTCCCTTAGTGGTTTCTTTCTCCTTCATTCGTTCACTCTCCCCTTCTCCCTCTCTGTCTCTTTCTCTCTCTCCCACATAGGTTATCTCCCACAGTTTCTCTCCAGCTCTCTCTCTCTCTGGGTTTTTCCCACTTTCCCCTCTCCTTTCTCACTCCCCTTCTTTCTGCATGCTAAGGAAGTGTCTCTTTACACATCACAAGGGCTCAGAGAGAGCTGAGCTGCAATAATTGGATTATTGAGCAATCGGCAAACAAACATAAGACACAGGGCTCAGGATCAATATGGAATGCTTGCATCATTGGAGGTGGTCAAAAGCAATCAAAGTGGTGGCGGTAAATAAAGCAGTCAAACAACTTGCTGTTCAGGATAAGTGAGTTTAAGAAGAAATTGTACTGAGACGTCAATAACTGCTTATTAGACATCAAAGGAATCGGACACGCCCCGTCCTGCTCAGTCTGGTGAATTTGGACGAATGTACGTCGCGGGGCTTAAACTGAGCCCAGCAGTGAACAACACAGTCTGTCTGTGAAAAAGCTCTGGGTTTCCATTGTGTATTAATGTCCAGATGGACAGTTGTGTTGTAATCTGCTGCACTTCCTGTTTACAGCCAGGTAGAGCTGTAAACTGGCTAAATATAACAGCGGCTTCATTGAGAGCCAGTGTGAACGGAGTGGAAAAAAACGATGAATTTCTGGTTAAAGTTTCACATGGTGCAGTCAATAACAGTGATTAAGTAATTTCCTGTAATTTTTTGTAGGGTTTCAACTAAGGATTATTTTAACTTTGTATTCAAAGCATAGACTGTATAAAAGAATTGGACATGAAAAGTGAAATGTTGAAGTACCTGAAACCAGCTCTCTTCCACTTCCGCTGCGAAAATCAGTTTAACTGTATAGGAGTCTATGAGAAAATGAACTTACTTCTCACAAGCAAAGGTATGCTTGAGGGTGTGACGACCTTTTAATTGACATGTCATTACCACAGCAACCTGTAAATCAGGATTGAGGCACCATGTATATCATAGCCATTCACTCCTTTTTGAGTCTTGTCTTTTGGTTGTACTGAAATTTGTCTCAGGATTTGGATGTTTTGTTTGAGCCTGATTTTCACTAGCCAAATTAAATCAGTTGATATTACAGTTAACGTGAATTATGGATGCTTATAATTTGCTATGTTAAAGGTACCCGGCTCCGTTCAAGGCTTCAAAGCAGTAGTCAACAAACCATTGGGTGATGATGACTACGACAGTACAGTTTATGGTTCATAGTTGTGTTCAAAACCTGGTGACATTTTTTTTGGGTGGAATCAATTTATTTCAATGGAGTCATTGCGATCAGTGGATTTTCCCTATTCTTTGCAACTGTGACCTCCATACTTGCGCTGTTAAACAACATATCACGGAATGAAATGTTGTAAGAAAAATTGCAAATTCTCACAATAGCTGGAAGCAGAAAATGTTTAGCCCCTTTATTTGAAAAGTAACTCAAATTATTCATTAAACATTTGTAATGTTTGTGTTTGTAATACATATGTAATTCTCAAGGTGGTATTTATCTGCTACCAGTCAGAAGCAGCTAATAATGGGAGGTTAAAGTGAGAATATTTATTTATTCGCAGATTAGAACCATTTCAGTACATTTCCTGATGCAGAAGCTCGCAAGCCACCAAAAAAACAAACCATTTTCCCCCTGAGATCCTCTAAAACAACAGCAAATCATGCAGTAAATAGCTTATACAGCACATTGTGCATCCACACACTGTATGCCGTTCCACTATAAAATCAAAAATTACTTTTGAATTCAGAATATGTGCGCAGTTATACCAAGAGCTTTTTTCTAGGTCAAGTGAATAAACATTGCCAGGCGTGCATACTTCCTTAAGCAGCAGACAACGGGGGGAAAAAAGAAAGACTTCCTCCAAAGTTTGCCAAGGGAACCTGTTTCACTAACCCTGAACTTCTGGTGTGGAACGTAAAAGTTGAGCTCCTGCCCGCCTGTCAGGTTGTGGTGAGGGGGGTGTCGATAAAAATGTTACATCGGAATTGACATGCTGGCAGTCTTTCGAACAAAAGCCCTGCACTGTCATTCTGCTTTACTGTCTCTCTGAGCACACAGTCACAGAGACCCTCTCACTGGCTTCTTTCTTCTGCTTCCTCACCCTCTCTCCCTCCCTGTTTCCCCTCCTCTCTCTGTCTCCCTCCCCCTCACTCTCTTTCTCCCTCTCTCTAAAACCCTTATGACATCCTCCGGATTTAAGAGCTTAAATGTCAGTCTCATGATATCTGTGCCATTCAGATTAAGCGCCTTAAATACGATGTAAATGTATAAATGTAGGCCAATGAGTGGGCACCATTCAATCCAATTAGCCGTAATGAAGGCAGTCTCAAGGAAACTCAAAAGCAATAATTTCTAATCATTTTCTTGGCTTATTGACTATTACACTCCACAGACAGTCAGCTGAGTGTATTCTACCTTCTTTTTGAGACTTTTTTCTTTATAGTATGTGACTAGAAGACCTCCAGATCTTAGGAATGTAAAATAACGTCATTTGATTTATCATGTGAAGTCTTGAGCATTTCTTCAGACTGAGAAGAAAAGGCTTTCTGCGGGTGTGTTTAGCTCTAAGTCCGGTCTTATCAGATGCCAGAACCCTGCACGACAGGTGATAATGTTCCAAGCAACTATTTTGAAAGTTATCACAGAAACAATCATCTTATCATTGTGCACCGTCGTTATGAATTGCCCTGTCTATGTAATCTACCAGGAGCGTGTGCTCGCACTGATCTGATTGGTTCATGTGAAGCTAAATGTTGCAAAATGCGGGAGCTTGTGGAAGTAATGTGAGAACATATACAATCAGATTTTCACTTGTATAAATATTTGAACACGCATGAACTGAATTTGAAGTCACTTAAAAAGCAACAAGGTTATAGAAAAATTGTGAACTTGTACATTGAAAATTGAAAATATTCAAACCGAAAAGTCACAGAAAAAATTCGAATTTATTACATTTTTACTTGAATCCACTTTGCAGTACAACCATAGCTCATTACAACCTCACCGATCTTAAAATTTGTATTAAATTAAATGTACATTTAAATAAAATTTTTAAATAAATTGAAATAAATAAGAGAGGAACTTGAATAATGAAGTGATTAAATAGGGGAATTAAAAAAATAAACAATTTACAACAAAAATATAAATTCATCTCATTCTACAAAATATTGAATGCCTATAAATAATTTTAGTATTTTTGGTACATTAAATATAATATATTAATGTATATATTAAATAGTTTATTTATTTATTTTGGCAGCTTCTGGCCTCCATATCAGAGGAAGACTACAGCAGCCGACTTGGTGAAGGCTGTTTCATTGAGGAGGTTTCATTCAGGAATAAAATGGAAGGTAATCCACCATAACTCATTATATTCTATACTTAACATGTATTTCTTCAACCTGTTAACATACAGTTTGTTATATGGTTTATATCAAGAAGATGCAAAATGTTGGTAAATGAGAAAAGACTGCTTCAATGTCTGTAAAAACAAATTTAGGGATCTTTTTCACTCACCTCAATGTATTACTGCTGCAGCAAATCACCTTTCAGTACTTTATGATAAAACTGTTAGAATCTCTCACATTAGAAAGGGGAAAATCCGTCACACATCATCATATATCATATGCCATTTGGTGACATTTGGGTCCAAATCTCCAGGAAATGGGTGATTTTATGCTTCTGATAGATCTGGTGGCAGTATTTCTGAAGAACACTCTTTCCTTGTATTACTCATCCTCCAAACAGCTGTTACAGAGGATGTGGTTTCCACTGTTTGACTGGTTTTTGTTTTTCATTCATTCATTCTCCCAAACATCTATTCGAACAAATGCATTTGGCTTTCAGTGACTTTGAAGTTCAAGCTGTAACTGATTTCATCATTCATTCATGGACGACATTTTTCATGCATACACCAGTATGGGCTGTAGCTATCTGTACAGCAGTGTTTGAAGTGTGTGTGTATGTGTGTGTGTGTGCGTGTGCATGCTCCCTGTCTGCCAATGGAAGCCTCAATTTTTGGAGAATCAAATATTAGTAGGCTGCATTGATTTTGGAACAAACCTCTACGTTCTTGTGTGAGCTCAGTCCTCCTGCCAAGTTTGTCTGGTCTGTCTACTCGCTCTTCCTCTCCAAGCAGCGGAGTCGCTTCTCTGAGTTGTGTTCAATGTGCGGAGTAGCAATCGCTCAGTGTATCCGCTTTCTTTCTTGTCTCTCTCTGATGATATTAGGAGAGCTAAGACTTGGTGATAAGGAGCATTTTAACCACTCTCCATGCAATACTGAGCCTGTGTTTGGTTTTCTGTTTTGTCATTCTTTTGACACTCAACTTAAAAATGTCACAGTAAAAATCTTGGCCTGCAGTGCTTCAGCTGGAGTGGCAGACAGAAAGGCTCTGGCTAAACATGTTTAAATATCCCAGTGTGATGCATACAGTAAGAGGCAATGTCTCCCAAGTCACTGGCCAGCAGCCAATAGGAAAAGATGACAGGAAGGACAGGAGACTTTGTTTGCATTGCATTCTTGGCTCCCTTCAGGCGTCCACTGTAAAGGGTATTTCCCCTTGCTGTTTAAGATAAACAGTATACTGCACATGGCTTAATGCGTTTTAATTGGTGCTCCACATGCACCCCAAGAACAAACCAACAGTTCATTCAGACTATTCGATTTGACCCTTATCTCATTAAAGCAACTGCAATCATTTGCACTCACAGATGGCACAGAGAAACGTCCTTGTCCCATCTTTTCAAACATAATGCTTTGATTATGATAGAGCATGATTCATTTGCTGGATAAACCCATTTTTTCCATAATAATTAAAAAGAAGAGGATGAGTTCAATGAGGTGTGGGTTGATGTGTGGGGATTAATTATGATCATGTGGTACTTTTTATTGAGACTTTCAGCTCCTAAATCTGTCATCTGCTATGAACAATATAGAATAAATTGAAAGGGGACTTAGACATGCCCTTTCCCTCTGCGCCCTTTTGTTCCTCTTTGTGCTTATCTCTGATCATCGTCCTTCCCTGTCTGTCCATCCCACTATGCGGTTCTTTATCTGTTTCTGCTTCTCTTGTCTCCATTCCTCTCGGTTTTCTTTTTACTGTAAATCTCAGATTCTCAGAGGAACACTGACGTAAACCAAATGAGACACTCGGCTTGCAGTTATTTTAGTGCTTCAGTTCTATGTGGCTTCAGTGATAAATGACAAATGAGGACTTATTTAACATTTTAGTGAGCTTAATTTTTTAGCTGAGTCTGTAATGTGTGTATATATAGCTTGCTGTACACACAATGAGCAAGAAATGGCTTGAGTAATATATCTCTTATGAATTGCTTTAATCTGTTACTGTTCATCTAATTTAGGACACCATCACCAACCGAAGACATGGTCTTAATTGGTTCATCACGCTAATTACAATTTCTTGCTCTTTTCCTTTCTTGTTCAAATGGTAATTTCGACAATCCGCATACACCTATCAGCAGTATGGAATAAGATCCTCAAGAATTAGGAAATTCCCAAGCAATATGTGTATGGATTATTTAGGCTTATAAAGCATGTGGACTTTTTATAGCTCCGATGTGTGTTGGAAGTTTTTTCAAGCAGTGTCCTCTGACTGTACGAGAAACAAACGCTGGCACAGCAGCAGATACAAATTAAGCTATTTGCTGAAGAATGTGATTTTTATGTTAATTAGGGATATTGCAAAAATGAGTACTGGACCATAATAATTACAAAAAAAAAATCTTTCATCATGTCTGAATGTTTGGCATACAGGAAAATCCTTTGTTTGAAACATAACAATAGCTCAAAGGAAAACATCTTAATACAAAGGCCGTCAGTGCTTACAAGTGGAAATATAAACCCTGCTTTGCCTTTTTGTTATCCTTAGGAAGAATGTCAGGATCGTAAACTGTGTCATTGGCTTGCAAGGTGGTGTGATACTGTAAGTGATAACTTCTTGCGAGCTTTACACCTCCCTTTTCCCAGTATTACAGACTGCTGTGTCACTTTGTAGGGGTGCACAAATATCTGCAAACTAATTTAGATAATGAATTGCTTGTTTCCTAGAAACTCAGGGAACTTTGTTGGTCAAAGACTCACAAAAGCGTAACCAAGAATGTTTTCAACCACATTGACTTGATGACTTGATCAATGTAATATGATAAAAATTCTTTGGCATTTAAATACTAATGTATTGAACAGGCTCTCATTCAATGTTTGTAGGTATACCTACAAAAAATACTTTGAAATTCATAGATAGCTCGACTTATTATGAGCCAGGAGGCGCAGCTTGTTACCACCCATAATATCCTATATATACATATATAAACATATATATAGTTTAGTGGGGACCTTTAATGACACTATTAATCATGACGGGAGGATTAGAAGTCGAGGAACATGATTTCACGGTTTATTTTTAAAAGGAGACTTTGTACACATATGTCGTTTCAAAAATGCTAAAGTGTTTGCGACCGCGACCCTTTTAAATATTTTGTAAGTATATCATACAATCCTGTTCATTAGAAAATGTTGATGTTATTGTACACACTTTTAATTTAGGCACCAATGCAAAAGAACTGGTATTCTCCTGATTCCCTGTTAGTCCTTCTCATATTGGAGTACAGTGTGTTGACACACGTGAACATGCTGTAACCCTCCCCTTCGCACGCTGCTTTATGTGGAAAGAGCCTAATCTGATTTTAATACACTGCAGGGTTAACAGCTGCTGGAGGCAGAGTGAGGACAGATCGGATCAATTACCCAATCCATCTATAGGCAGCGAGAAGAAGCTACCCGGTGCTGCCCGTGGATTAGATGAATATATTCTCTTTTAATAAGAGTCTCCACGACCTTTCATCAATGCCATCTTCCCTCTGACCAATGAGGTGTGAAGAAAGAGGAGTTGACAGGTTTGAATGTCCTTCAGTGTCTGCCCTGTATCATTACCCATCTCTCAAAATAGATCGAAGCTATCTAAAAAAAGAAATCCGTTGTCATGCATTCACTGTGCATGGTGGAGCTTCGAGCCCTCAGTCCAGCAGTAGTGGAAGTTGTGGGTTTTGCTCTCATGTGTATAAAGACACTACATTAGGGTGCAGCCACAAATAATTTTCATGTTTTGTCGTAATTTAGTCAATCATTTTAATTCTTAAATGCAGGGATACAAATATAAAC
>CAFUXE010001590.1:100505-112364 GCA_903364295.1 Serranus cabrilla | reverse complement strand
AAATGAGAAGCCACACTGGAATATCAACATGTCCACTAAGCAGCTGTGGTTGTTTACAAAAGTGCATGTATGTGTGTCTGTTTGTGTGTGTATGTGTGTGTGTGTACGCCCCAAAGGGAGCCACAAGGGGACCAAAACCAAAGGGAGCCCACTGAGGGGGAATAACTAAATCATGCAGCCCACAGATGTTTGTTAAATACCACAATGGGACAGAAAAGATGGGCCCAAAACTGTCAGATTGTTGTGTGGATGTGGTATTCTGTCTGACCAGTGGCGAGCTTGCATTACGCAAATGTGGATCTAAATCTTTGAATCAGCCTGCCTGTAGTGCTATCAAATGTAAACTAGACAACAGGAGGACCATAAGCCCTACACAAACACCACCATGAGATACTTGGCATGAAAGCACTCATGAAAGTCGTGCAGAAAAGTTTATTGAGACACAGCTTAATCAGAGATAAGGGGCTACAAGCTGAAATGAATACATTTTAATTAGTTTTTTTGTAAAGTTATATTCAACTCAAAGAGCTTTTTGTGTGAAGAACAGAATCGTGAAGTGAGGAGTTTCAAAACATAAATCGTTCAATTGCAGAAATCCTTGCACAGTGGATAAAGTCGGCTAATGGCTGTCAGTCCGCATGAAAAAAGCTCTTTCATAGTGAGTTTCTGGCAGTAAATTAATAGTTATTCAAATGTTTTAACTGCAGGAAGGCACGTCATGAAGAGATACACAGCAGCTTGTACAGTGGCTGTGCCTTCAGGCTAGCTCTGCTGAGGCCAGTGCCTCTCCCATCGCGCCAACACATGTGACGTGCCCTCATTTTCAACACCATTAATCTCAGGGTGGTGGTGGTGATGGGGGTGTGTGTTAGAGAAAGGGTGGTAGAAACGTGATGCAGTAGACTGAGCATTTGACTCAGCATTTTGTCTTGCCATTCATCTAGGGGACTGTGTAAATGATGTGTGTCATCGCCTGACTGGATGGCCAGGTGGAGAAACGTGGAGCCAAAGTTACAGGATGTTATAGATCGATGAAGCTGGGCAAACACAGCCACCTTCATAGCTCTGAGACTTTTATATAAAGATCAGATAACACAACATGTTTATGATATAATAACTATACTACTATTAGCATTAAGCTTTTTAAGTTCTGCTGAACAACGTCCATTGTCAAATACAGCATCATGGAACTGAGTGGAAATCCCCTACCTGTCAAGTGACTTAACTAAGAGTATTTGAATACTGTAGGAGCTTTAAAAAAAACACCAACACACATGTACTTGATTCAAACGCTTTTCCTGTTTTGAAGATTCCTTTGAAATGCAATTGTCACAACTAAGACTTTAGCCTCAGTAATCTAGTCACTTTAAAAAAGCTTCGTAAACAAACATCAGCTACTTGTTGTCTCCAAACAAATAAGACTGTGGTGTGAAAGATTGGATCTGATTGGTCAGGAATAAAATGGTGATTTTTAGGGGTAGAATTGGGATTTATTATTTGGGGGTTTCCAAAGATTGCAGTTATTGTATAATTTTTTCTTATTGTAGCTATAGTATCATTGTTATTGTTAATAAACCTGTCCGTTTCTGAACTATTTTTCCTCCTACATTGCCTGTGGCCCATAACTCTCTGCATGTGCTGCTCGACTGACTGATAAACACACTGAGGTCGCTTCTTCTTTTCTTCAGTTTTAAAGCGGGTGGTGACCAGGGGTAAGGTGCTTCAGCAGCACCTAGACTGAGGTTCCTGATCTGCTAGGTACCTTTTTAAGGAAACTCGTTGACAGAAAAAGAGGAAACCCCATGAAATTTCTGACGTTCTGAAGTTATGTAATAATGTTACGATAGTGTATGCCTTTGTGCCGGGGCTGAGCTCCTGATAGCCTCAACCCAATTTAACCCCTGCTGATTACTGTAGTTCCTGGACAACTGGGCTCACACACACAAAGCCTGGCTTCCTCCCAGTCAATTAAGAAAATGATTCCATGAACCTGTAGTAAAAACTACATAAAGCAAGGGCGCATTTACAAGGACCACTCATACACCCACTTTAAATGCTATTTCTGGTAAATATTCTAAACACAGTGTCCACTTACTCAGCTATTCCCTGAGTTTTCAAACACCTTCTTCAGCAAAGTGTACACAGTTTTGTCCACCTGTTTCTAAAAATGGCTGAACATGTGAATGTTTGGCACCTTCTAAAATATTTCTGCTACTTTTAGACATTGCTTTTCTATTCAACTCAACTAAAAAACAG
Source organism: Serranus cabrilla (assembly GCA_903364295.1). NCBI lineage: Eukaryota > Metazoa > Chordata > Actinopteri > Perciformes > Serranidae > Serranus > Serranus cabrilla. Next base: position 110,108 of record CAFUXE010001590.1, on the reverse strand, counting down.
TCAAATTAAAAATCAATAATTAAAAATCAGCAAGATAAATTAAACACCAGGGATGACAATAATGTGAAAACCAATCATAAGAACTTAAAAACTAAATCAATGATATTACTTTAAACTAAAAGCCTGATTTAAAAAGGTAGGTCTTTAATTTCCTTTAAAACACAGGAAGAGCTTGCTGTTTTTATATCCAGAGGCAGGGATTTCTATAGCCTACTTATTTAAGTGTAGTTTATTTTCTAGTAAACAGCAAATACATAAATAAATTATTACATAAATAACAACTTACAGACGTTTGTACTCATTAATCCTGCCACAGGCACAAAATGCTGTGAACTGCTTTCACAACATTCCCCACTTGTATTTACAAAATTATGAAAATGACTTTAAAAAATACCAATATCATTTGAGCAGCACTGGTATTGATACCAGTATCAGTGAAATCATAATCATCATTAATACTCACAGGTAAAAAAAAAAGTGAAATTTCTTCACTCAATTGTTAGTAACACTCTAATAGATACAGTGCAGTGAAACATGCAGCTACCTACTGCACTTTCTCTGCCTCTCTCTCTCTCTCTGTAAGAAACACACATACACACTGCACATGTGCACACACCCAGACGCACACAGTGTCATACTTTCTAACAGCTTTTTTCTCCGTCTCTCTACAGTATGGTAATTTTCTCCTGTTCAGTCTCTGGCACCTCTCCAGTGATAATCACTAAGGGGAAATCACCCCTTGAAACACTTGTGAGTGTTTGTCCCTTAATTCATATTGCATGAAATGAGCATGCAGCTTTGTTCACAGAGGAAATAAATGCCATGCCTTCAGTGGAGCTTGTCTTAATACAGCCCACAGATGGGAGCTCTAATAACTAATGCCAGGGCCAAGAGAATAAAACAACAATAAAATGGGACCTGTACATGATATGACAGTTATTTTCACAGCGAGACACCTAGTGATCTACTGACATGTAATATTTCATATATGGGGCAGTAACAGCTCAGCCATTCTGCTTCACCTGCTAATAATCCTTGCCTATTTTATTCTCAACACTACCATTCATTTGGAGTCTGGCCACATGATGAATGTAACCCCAATATTCATTCTCCTTTTAGTTTTCTTTCTTTCTTTAAATCCCCACCAGCTCCCGAGAAAAATATCTGCCTCTTTAGCGTCTAAATGCTCCACTTTCCTTACCAGCTTGTCGCTAACTTTGTCTGCGCTGAGAAAGTGGGTTTAGATTAAATGCTCTGTAGAGCTGAGTGGAACTGCAGAGTGTGGTGATAATTCTCTGTGAGTTCATCCATTTAAGTGACCGCTTACACACAGTCATTTGATCCATTGTTAATTTAAAAATATTGATTAGTGCAGCTTTAAAGTTTTATTTCTTAGGGTTAACCTACTGTATTGCTTTAGAGTAACTGCTGCAGGTACCCGTGATGCACCAAATGAAAATAACCAGATGTTATAGTTAAGTTTAGAGATATTTTCGCTTTATTTCCTGGTAAAGACTTCTCTTTCTAATGAGGGTTTCAGCTGACTCATAATAAGCACATTTTGTCTGTCCTTAATTATATTCACACTGATGTGTCAACACCAAATTATAGTGACTTGATGATAAATTCAGAACATTTACAAACCAAATAAAAACTGTTATTTCACAGCTGTGGAGGTTGTTTTTAATATTTACAGCAGCAAATGACAGCACTTCCAAACCATAGACCGTGCAAAATATTAGAGCTCGACAGATTTATCTGTGGACAGATTTTATCGGTCGATATTAGTGTTCGGTTGTGTTTATGCTGTCCGATATGTGCTATTACAAAAACTTCAACACAGTATGTAATGCAGAAAATGTAAGAAATTGCCTGAAACTGAACTGTTGATTTAGGTATTTATTTTATTCCTATTTATTTTCTCAGTTAACATTGATAGTATAATGTACAATAATATATAACAATGTTTTTAATAAAGCTTTATGTTTGAGAAAGTAGCTCTCTGGGTACATTTGCAGTGGTGAATAATCAGTGCCGATCCACATAAAAAAAGGTCTATTTTTATTCCAGGTCAGAAATTAATATATCAGCCACCATATCGGTTATCAATAATTTTGCCGTTTTAAATACAGCATCGTCATCAGCCTCAAAAATCCCATTCGTTGGGCTCTAGTTTAAACTATAAACTGTATAAATATGGGCGTAGTCTCCATGATGGACACCGTTTTTGAAGAACCAACATAAAGCTCAGTGAGGGTGCCTGACTCCGCCTAAACAAAAAAAACAAAACAAAAAAATCACTCCCCACAGTTTTGATGTACTGGAAAAAATTAGCTATACCAGAAATCAAAACCTTGTCTTGTACAAGGTTTTAGACAGCTTTTTTTCTCATGGGGGGTCTATGGGGATTTTGGAGCCAGCCTCAACTGGCCAATCAAAGAACTGCATTTGTTTGTTTGTTTTGCACTGGCTTCAATTTTCAGCTATGGAGGTTGTTGTTTTTTTAAAACCCTCTTTGCAAACGCTCCCTGATGATACATTAATTGTTCATAGGCGTGGTTCTTTTATTCAGTCATGCATCACATGTCATTGAAACTATTGATGATGAATGCAACTCCATGTGCATCAGAGTAGAAAATAATCTCATTGCATTTTCCTACCTTGAATCATTAACCAAGGTTATGCAATTTACTTTAAGGTCATATATAAATGTATCTGTGGCAACATCAAACACATTCCAATGAAGCAAATCAACCCGTCCGCTCAATATGTCAAACCCGCAAATGCAAAAGCAGCTGGCACAGTATCACACCTGAATAAGAAGCTTCCTCCTGGTGAGCCTGAAATACCACAAGGCGCACGTGTCACTGGCACCGCAGTGAGTGGGTGTAATCATACTGGAATGAAGAAAGAACTTAAGGCATGTCAGCTGCATTCACAACAAGCAGGATAACATCCTCCTCCACCAGCAACCCAAAAGGAACCCAGTACAGAAGGCTGCAAAGAAGGAACTTTCTAAATCATTTTTTACAACTGCAACAAAAGGAAGCAAACTTTTACTGGACGAAGACATGTCGTCGTATTGTTCTAAAATGTTATTATGCTTCCTTTTAGCAGATGTGAACTGATTATTGTTTGGTAATGGCCGGTAATAATGGATGGATCCACATGCAGAACATAAGCAGGCCCAAGAGAAAATTTAATTCTGGATATTGCCACAGGTCAATGGTTTGGATCGTGGTTGAAGAATCATACTCATGTCCACATTTCCTTGTGCAAGGCTCCAAATCAATAACCCACTGATGAGAAAATGGCATTGTGGAACACCACTGATTTCTGTGACTGCTGCCATCAGCGAGTGAGAGCTGCGACAACACGGACCAGACCTCCAGAACATCAGGACTGATCTTAAATGGCTGAGATGCCGTATAAATGACTCTAGTGATGCTGTTGACATGGCAGCAAGGCCTTGTTTACACCATACCTGGCACGTTTCCATCTAGTTAAACCACATATATGTTACTGTACGTATTTAATAAAGCAGGAATCTAGATCAGGGAGAGAAAATGTTCCCACAGTTCAGAAAATTGCCCTGACCTTTAGAAGCAGGTTTATTGTAAAGGTAGCGTGCTACTTGTGGTAAAATACTTTAATAGATACGTTAATAATTATTAATTTCTTGCACTTCACCTGAACTTTTATTCTTGTATTTTATACCTGTCTTATTCTATTTAAGCTTGTTTTTTTATTTTTCAACTATTTTGGCTCTTTAATAACTGTTTTTGTATTTAAAAGTCCAGATTAATGTTTTTTAACAGCACTTGAATTGTCTTGTTGCTGAAATGTGCTTTATAAATAAACCTGTATTGGATAACCTTGCCTGACTTGAATGAAACAATAATCTACCTCCATTCCAAATCCAAGGTGTTAACAATATAATAGCAAATGATCGCCAAGATCCAACTGCCACAAGGGTAATTTAAAAATATGTATTTACTTTAAAGAATGAGAAAATGTTTTAATTTTTAAAAATGTGGGTTGTTTATGGAACAAAACAATTATAAACCTACATGCCAGGACGAAGGTACAGTTGATTTGACTCTCTGCAACTGCTAAAATTTAGTGTAACTTGATTTCCACAGGTATGAATGACAGTGGATTTTGTCCCTTATTCCTTACAGCGTAGTAGCACTTGTAAATTATTTGCTTCAGGGTCAGAATGTGCAGCAGATGTGATTACAGTGACGTTTAACTCAATGTACATATGGCCAAGTTAAAAAAAAAAAACCTCCTTGTAATGAATGAGTCAAGTTTTTAAATATAGGCGATAAAATTTCCCAACATGACTGCGTTTCATGGTTCCATTGGTTATATAATAAGACTAACTGTGCAAAGGGCAACAGCCCAAAAAAACACTGGAAAAACCTGAAGCACGACCTACATCTCCTTTTGTTATCCCATAATTAAGTAATGTTACTTTAATTATACTTTAATGATACTTAACCACAACAAAGCGCACATGCATGCAAGCACGCCTAATGCTTGGCTCCAAAAACAACCAAGGTGTGAACAACCACTTCAACTGCTTTACTGCCAGTCCAGCACTACAGTAGTCGGCTTCCTTTTCCTCGTGGTCCAGCAGCTGAGCGAGATTGTGAATAAAAGAGAAAGGTCCTGCTTAACAGTCATCTCCCCCCAAAAGAAGCCCCAGACGCTCTCCCTTTGAGAGCAGAGTGAACCAGGCAGCTGTAGCCAAGACAGAGGAAGGCAGGCGAAACAAAAAGCAGACATTGAACAAGGGAATGTTTGCTTGTGCCAGGTACAGTGCAGTAAACTCTACAGGGAGAATGGCCAGATCTCAGTGTTTCCCAGAGCCGTGGACAGTGCCGAGTTGATGCCATCGTAGTGTCCTATCAACAGTCTGACTGTGTCTTCCTGCTGAAACTGGCTCATTTCTTTATAGACAGGCCAAGCTCCCAAACAAGGCTCATTATGAAACAAATACCACCCACCATTCATTAGAACCAAATAATGGCAACCAAACCACATCTAGATATGCTAACACTCTGAAATCATGTTTCTGTGAAGTTTATCTGTATACAAAAGGATGGACGATTCAAACAAACAGCAACAAAAGCATTTTACATACTTCTAGTTATACCTAGCTATGTAGATAACGTTTGTTTAAATTGGCCTTGTTTTAAGATTTCCGTACAGCTGGGCGACAGATGGCTTGTTACAAGGAACCATCTGAGAAGTTGTTCTTGAAACTGTTTGGGAAAGAGCAGGCATTTTCAAAAAATACTTGAACCATATATCAATCACAACTTCAACCACTCAGATCAATTAATAATTGGACTACCAAGCAGTACTTAGGGTGAGTAGCTTTATATCACAGACACGCTAAAGTCAGTCGGGGGAAGAGCAAAAACATGTTTTCCATCAACAAAGCCTTCAGTGCTTTTTATTTCTCTTCTTTAAATAAAGAAATACTCTGTGTGTAGCAGCAGCAGCTACGTTAATCTGTTTAGGAGACGCCATTATTGTTTTGAACAAACACTCGTCTCTGTTGTTATGGTCGCCTGACACACCTAAACCACGTCTGTAGCTGACAAGATGGATTGTTGTTATAATGTTAAAGTCCAGCTGCTGTGCAAGGTATCATTTGAGATTTATTGATACTAGATTTCTCTATTATTACAATAGTATTACTTGCTTTACCTTTTTGAGGGATACCATTTTGTTAATTCAACAAAATAAATCAAACATATGAAATGGTAAATACTGTTTAAACACAACCTTACAAGGACTTCACCTGATTTTTGGTGCTTGACAGTTTTCTTTTTTTGATAAGTACTAAAAGAGGTTCAATATCGAACCCTTTCTGTCTGAGATTTGAATGGAATTACACTGAAGATGCTGCCAAACAGTTTTCATAGGAACTAGAAAGCATTTTTGGTGGAAACACAATTATCTATTATCGATATTATTACTATCCAGAGTGTTGAAAACATCCACTCTATAAACTGAATATTATTTAGTCATTGTATTGGCAGCAGACGTCAAAACTGTGACTAGCGAAACCAAATTTGTCCGCTTTACTAGACACAGCCATGTTTTTTTTGTGTTTGTAATTTGAGAAAGTTGACCCTTTAACATCCCTCCAATTATGACTTTTCTTCTCTCTTTGACTGAAAACAGAAATCATATTACACTTCCTGCCAAACACGTTTACCCTTTTGCAGCGTCATGCAAACGATATCTCGGTTCTCTCTGATATAATATCCTTTTCTTTGAGCTGCCACTTGATCCTTGGAAGCCTCCTTTTTACCTGCTGGGTCAGTGTGCCACATACATGATTTGTGCAATGTGAGGAGCTGAAGCCTGAATAACAGGGATTCCAGGGGATGGTCTTTTATGGAGGCAAATAAATGCTTCACAAAAGACACAAATCATTTCGTTTTTTCCCCGCAGCAGAGCAAGAGGAGACGCCCAGTAAATGTGTGTTTTCTAGGTCACCACCATGATGGCAGTTTATAATTAATTATACATTTTCAAGGCTAAAACGTGTGTATGTGAACATTACTGAGTGCTTCTGGGATTCAAACATATCTGGGCAGATATACAGTAAGTTTTTCTGCCCCCTCCCCCCAAATATATGTACTTTAATTCAAGTCCATTTACAAATCAAAATGTTTGATCACAAATAGGTAACATCTGAATAGATTATTTTCATTTAAAGCTTAGACGCACTGCTGTTACGTCAGTTTATTGGCCCAGAGCAGTGGAAATTAAATCAATTACACAATAGTAGTTGGTAACAAAGGCCTACTCATTGTGTCATGTTTTATGTGTTTGTGTGCAGGTTCAGGTGTGCCAGAGCAGAAAGAAGTGAGGAAACAGACAGGTAGGGGTGTTAGGATATAGGCTAAAGGCTCCTTTTTATTGTTAGCAAGCTCCTGAAGTAATAGGTGAAATTTTCTTTTGAAATATTTGTATTCATGAAGACATTTAATATATGAAACGTGATTTAAAAACCTTCTGAATCAGCTCTTCTGGTTTACAGAATAAGATTTTACAGGGAAAACATTACAGGAAGAATTAAATGTCCAGTCGAAGGCTGTTTATATATGTAAATAATAAAATAAAATAAAGTTTTTTTCATTACGCTGTCAGGGCATTATATAAAGTAATAATGGCCTAAAAAGATGTGGAATTTCACATTGCTAGAAAATTAATAAAGAAGTAATTGATTATAAAAAGTTGCATTACTTTGAAGTTCTTAAAATAGTTACATTACTTGTTAAATTTTAACTGGTTCACTAGTAAACTGTAACTGCTTTGTTACATCCAGTTTGTTGGCTGTTGTATCTGTGAGACGTATTTAATAGAAGATTGGTTTAGTGCTGTTAAATCAAGAGGGAATTTAAAAGCAGACTCAATTTAGATAACACTATCTAATAATTTATTTGACTTAATAATTAAAACATGTTATCAGAGAATTTGGATCTTGGCAGTAGAGCAAATAGATACATTAACCTAAAAAAGTACCTGAAAAAAGCAGCTGTGTTCGAAGCTTCCAGGAGCAGAAAGAGATTGACTTCTGTCTTTTCTTTTCACTGCTTTCGATTCACTTAACAGATAGTTTCTTCCTGTTTACTCTGCCTTTTGGGTGTTTGTGTTGTGAATTAAGTTATCAACAAAGTTATAAATGTTTTAGTCAACTTGGCAGCGCCACTTTTCTGAATCACGGGTTCTGCTGACGTAAAAGTGTTTGTAGATGCGTGTTGTATGTGTGTATGTGTGTTTGCGAGAGAATAAAAGTGTTACGTAAAAAGGCCCGGAATAACCCCACCACCGCCAACACACACACACCCTTCACTATTTGAGCCAACTATGCATGACCTACTTTGGGAACCTTTCAAGCTGAACAATTAACATTTTTTGAAGCGTCTTCCTTTATGGCATCCTTTCCATAAAGGAACTGACAAGACAAACATCGAGGGTTTAAACGTAAGCACTTTGGCGTGAATACTTGGGCAAACTCTAATTAAACATGAATGATAAAGGCATGCCTTGTTTGCTCAGTCAAGTATATCAGGATACAAGAGGAAGACAATAATATGCTGGGGGGGTGAGTCGAGATGGGTTCTCTCTGCTTCCTCTCCACCAAAAATGAAATATAGATCTCATTGCTTTTTATAGCTCTGAATGAATAATGTCCAGCCAATGAATTAGACATCTGCCTGCATTTAGCTCAACAAACAATTCTTTTTTATTTATGACAATAGTGATAGGCTCTTATGAACAGTTAATCTTTGTAATTTGTGATTTAATATGTGCATATTTCCCTGTAGTCACTCTATATTACTGATACCAGCATGTTGCTATATCATCTCAGATGATGGTGCATTACATTCTCCCCCACACAAAACCTCACAAAGCTCATGACTCAGGAGATCTTTAAGACTACTTGTGAGAGATCTTACTTGCGTGCTAGGTGAATAAAGTGCTGCCATTCAGTTCCATTATTTCACTCGGCAGCACGCTATAAAAATCAAGGCATTCATCACCAAACAGAAGCATGCACTATGCTTTGTTGCAGCTCTGGTATTTAGTTTCCGCCTCCTTTATGCAGTTGGTTAATGACCTCAACAACAGAAGGGAATGTCAGCGGTAGGTAATAGAGAGTAGATCTCCAACTGCAGGACTGGCCTAGCGGAAATCTGGCCCTCTGTCACCAGAATGTGTTTCAGGAAGAAGTTCAAATGAGGACAAGACAAGCATTCAAATTCCAGGATCCCTGGCCAGCAGTAACCACACTTTTATTGGGGTGTCAAGTCCGGCCTAGAATGTGTGCTGTTGTTGTTGTTGTTGTTAGCGGCGGCCGCGTTGTGTGCTTGTGTGTGTATATGTGTGCGTGTGTGCATGGCTCTGCGTGGGAGAGGCAGAGTGGAGACTTTTAACATGGTTTCTTTTCTGTGCAACAAAAGCATCCGATCATTGTGCCACACAATGTTCTTTTAAAAAGATTACATCCACTGTAGGCATTTACTCCTACGCTCTAATAGCACAAGGTAAAAAACATTTCCATTCATAAAGCTGGACCAGAAAGCGGGCTTTCACTGTGGCCTCTTGGCTATACCTGTTAAGATAACATTGTTGGAGATCAGATCTGTAACCTCTTTATGTTTTTATTCTAGCTTTTTTTTTTCTGTCTTGGAAAAAGTTGACAAAAAAATCTGACAACAGTAAAAAAAAACAACAACATACTTTGAGTTACTATTGTCAAAAATGAATTAAAAATGTTTGGTGAGTTTGAGGGAGAAAGCAACAGGACTGTGGTATTTAACAGAGCAGCTAACCAACCAAATGTGCTCTAGAGCCAAAATGCTGATAGTGACCTTTGCTTTCCCCTTAAACCAGCATAAATAGATTTTTTTTGGCCGGTGGAACAAGCTGTAAAACACAACATTGACATATTATCACCTTATAAAGTTGGTGTGGTGAACTTGTCAGTTAAATTTAAAATGCAGGATTTACACACCCAGCAGACACAGAGTGACATTAGCATTCATTTAGAGTCATGCTTCTGGCCACCGG
>CAFUXE010001590.1:75648-100423 GCA_903364295.1 Serranus cabrilla | reverse complement strand
CAACCCCTGAGGAGAATATATATTTGTTATAATATTAACAAAAATATGTTTAGAATTGTTGCTTAATTTTGTAATATCTGCACAGTCCAGGATGATTTATTACACCTTTATTTGCAGGCCATTCTCTGCCAAAAAACATGCATATAGATTGTCTGTGAAAGCAGCTTGATAATAATTGTAATCATGCAGGGAGCAAAGAAAGAAGTGAGGTGAAGTAGTATAAAGGGTGGCAAAGTCCACAGAGGGAGGAGGCCAGGGTTGTTGGTCCAGTCAAACAAAAACATAAACTATTTGATGTCACGTAATGTAACATATTTATTTAACCCCAACCGTGATCTTTTCCTACACATAACCAAGCAGTTCTGTTTCAGTGTGAACAGTAAATACCAGTAGAATGATCAAATGTATAGTTTTGAAAGCCAAACAACATATTCTGTCGTTTCTGTCTGAGGATTTATTATTTTTATGACTCATGCCTCAATTTCACCTTACCTTGTGAACATGATTTCATGACATAATTGACTGGCCTTCATTAGCTGAGATGTTGAACAAGTCTGCCAGTCTGATTCTGACCCAATTGAGGAAGACCAAAATATCAAATAATGTTGATGTGTTGGGCAGCAAAGCCCAGCTTAAATTAAATAAACTGCACTCCAATATGAGGCTATGAAACAGTTTGAATGGCATGATAGCATTAACCTTCTTCTCTGCAGGAGAAATGTGGAAATATCTCTAATGAGATCAACATCAAGCACAAATATAATTCATGCACAATTTAGAACGGTTTACTTGCTCCATTTCATGCAGCCATTTAACCCCATACCTAAAAATATATATATTTTTTCAACCCTTTTTCTTTTCATGTTCACCTTGCAACCAAGGTCCAAAATGTATCACACGAAGGCTATTAATCTTCACCAGGCATTCATTGCTAAGTATTAATTCTCAAGAACAGCAGACAGTAGAATTTCACCAGTCGGACCAACTCTTACTACCTTGAATATAGCCTCACCACTCTGCTCTCTGCAGCCTCCAATCCACCCACACCATCGAGTGATTGGCTGCCCAGAAGATAGAGGAGAACTGGATCCTTGTGGGCTCTATGTATTATTATAATTTTTTTTCCATTCAGGTGTTTTATTCATTTAGATTTTCTCCAGTAGACGTTTTTCTTTTTTGCCATGCATAGATATTCATGCCAATTCACAAAAGAGGGGAAACATTAACAAAAGAAATCATTCAACTATTTATCTTTTTTTTTTAAAGAGAAATTCTTTAAAAGCAGTGAGGTTGTTAAGGTGCTGTAAGACTGTCCCTAGGCATGACGAATCATATTAAACTAAAAAGGTATTTAAGTGCTCCATAAGTATACAAGTAGTTTTTTTCCTCCATGAGCCAGACAGTGTTACACTCTTCTCTTTAAATTGATTCACAGGTTAAAAAATACTGCACTCAGTCTTTATTCTCATGCTCGATGTGAAAACATGTCTAATATCTGCTTGGGAAAACAACCTGATTTTCATCACTCATTGTTAGACTGGACTGTTCCACTAAAAGGCAAAGTTTGAAGTGCCAAAGACGCGCGTACACGCACAGTGATTGTTCATGTGCTTCTCCGGAAGTGCTAAAAAAAAATTTCAGATATTTTTGTTATATTTTAGTCCATGTCAAATGCGTATGACATGAAAAATGTTACACTTTGATATCAGATCAGGTGACCATGAAATATGAATTTGTGTATCTGCCCGATAAATCAGATCCGCTCCAAAATTAAATGGGTTCTTCTTTGGTTCATGCTTCACTTTTTGCCCAAGTTTTATAAAATTGGACAAGTCGTTTTTTCATAATCCTGCTGACACACAGTCAGAAAGACAGACAAACCACACCGGAAACATAACGTCCTTGGTGGAGGTAATAACGGTTAGTTGAGATAAACTATTGCTGGTATCCTTCAGTGGGCTTTCACTTACAGGGCTTTAGTCACACTGAAAAAACCTTTTCACGCAATGTCCACTTAAACCACCAAACAGTCTGGATTAAGCATCAAAAATGCCTTGAGAGACGTATATTGATAAATGAAAAAAAAGAATAAATGCAGCTTCTTTGATATGACACATCTGCAGTGAAAGCCTGATGAATGTACTGAATACTAAGCACATGACGACTTTGAGCCTTAACTTGTTGAACCCAACGTATTCATTAAATGTGGATTGTTCCTTGGTCCTTTTTTATCAATATACGGGCCTGGTGTTGTATACATTCAGCAACAAAAGAAATTAACTTATTATGCTTGTCAAAGACTCCTTTGCAGAACTTCCACCATATTAACTCATATATCTACTTAAAGGTCCATGAATTGACTCGTACTCAATGACATGTCGGGTCTCCACTTTAGATGTCACCATTAAGACTTTCTACACACTTAATGATTAAGCAAAAGAAGGTTCTTGTGTACTTTTCTAAGGCCGCTTGGCATTCATCAAATCTCATCGAGTCAAGAAAGTTAATGAATAGAAGGAGAGACTAATAGAAAAGACATGAATCTGATTCCTCCAATCCATACAACCAAAGTTTGCTTGTTCCTCCACTTTAATACAATTCATAGAAGGGTTTCAGTGGTCCCTTGGATTAAAATGTGTTTGACCCATCCATCCATCCACCCTGACCATGTCCCTACACAGACTTTGTTGCTCTTTATACGCCTGATTTCTTCTTATGCTCCCGTCATAATTACAATGACCACTAGAGAATGCCACCTACAATAAACACAAATATGGGTCTTAATAAGCTGCTTATACAAACGACCTTTGTGTTGTCTTTTGGGGAGAAACAGCCCCTTTTCAGCATTTGTGCTTTCAATAAAACTTTGCAGAAGTACGCGATTGATATACAGTAAGTTAGGGCGGTACACATGAGAATGCACATAATTAAAACACTTGCATGCACTATAAGACAACATCTTTGCCAGATTAGTGTAGACAGCTGAGACCCACAGCCATTCCCCAACACGTTCACCTGTAACATCCTTTTCACAACCCAAACAAGCAGCTGCCCGCTTTATAGTCAGGATCCCATAATGCACTGGGAGCCCCTGTGCATGCCTGGTGTTTGGATTTAATTGGATATTAGTATCCAGCAGTGTCTGAATTAATCAAATCATTTCCATCCATTAATTTAGTGGAGGAACATACAATTAAAGCCTTATTAGTGTGCTCTCAGGAGTATGCCTTTTCATCCCTCTGCAGAACATTGAGGGTTGGCCAGAGTCCAGTGCAAAGCATTCTCCCTGCTTGAATGTGGTGCTTCCTCATGATGGACACTCTGTTGATCTACAGCAACTGGCAGCAAGCTTAAGCAAGGAGGATGTCAGCCTATAGTAAAGTGCTATTCTTCCCACGGCTGTAGAAAAGGCAAATTATTTTTAATGAGAGCTTATCTAAATGAAAAAAGTACATTGTTGGCTTCTATTTTAAGTCTTTACAATTTGTCAGATTATGAAATTATTAGGTCAGGGGCTGACAAGTTTTAGAGTAATTCTATTTGGTGAACCATTACTGTGAAAACCAGCACAAAAATGTCCTAAATAGGGTGAAAAGAGATTTGGAGATTTAGGCAGCGAGCAAACATAATCCAGCACACAAATGTAGGTCATTTTATGATAATTTGCATATTTTCATATTTCATAAAAATCAGACTTCTTTCTTAATGGACTTCAAACTATAGTGCACAGCTTTTTAAATAAGCCTGAAGGGCAGAAATACAGGATTTCAACTTTTTTGTAATAAAAGAATCTCAGCATCCAAACCTCTAATCACGCACAATACACCGTTCTGGCCACCTAGTTTGTCTAAGCATTAAGTTTAAATCAAACATCACATAAATACAACAATTCTGGTTAGGGCGACTCTTTTTTTCCCCCTCTTCCTCCTCTCTTGTGAATCTGAGTTAAAACGTTTTTGCACAAAGTAATCCAGACTGCTCAGATGAGCAGCCATTTTTAATTAAAACCATTTACAGAGGAAACCAAAGTGAGAAAAAAAAGAGCCAAGGGATTTTACACTCTGTCATCCGAGGCTTCAGCGGATCAAAGAGTTTTAGTTGTGCTTTTTAATGGTTACGTAACATTTTTGCCTATGAAATATTGGGCCTGGGCACCATGTAGTCGGTCCAAAAATCGACAGTACCAGAGATTTCCTGCAGTGCATTTTCAGATTTCAGGTAAGGTACAATAAGCCGATGTTTATGTCTAAGTATAGCTGTCAATCAATACGTATACTACTGGTGTAACAGGACACTGAAAGTCGGGAGAAAAACCTCTGAAAAATGTAGAGATTCTGCATTCTACCCAAGACATTTCTTTGTTTGTGTGTGTGTGTTTGTGTGTGCATGCGTGTGCATTAATTGTATGTATGTATGTAGATGTGTGTTTGTGTCTGCCTGCTTCCTTGCCTGCCTGGCTGGCTGCCATGTGGCCCACCTCTTACTGTCATCCTGTCTGACATTAGGGCTAAGCTGGATCTCATTAGGACCAAGGTGGCAGTGATCCCGTCAACATCGCTTTGGCTCCTGCCATATGGGTCGCCTCCAAGGTAACGGGCTGTATCAGTCTCCTCAGAGCTGCGAGTCTTGTTATAGCACACGCACACACACATACACACACACACACAGACGGAGCATCTACTCTCTAGAGGAGCGTGTACTGTACATATAAAGCTGAATAAACATGTCAAACGGAGAAGATGTAAAAACATTGATGATAAGATAATCAGGTCAGAACTATCGGTTGAGATGCAGTGTGAAGAGATACGCACACATACACAGATATATACATGTTTATTCTTGTTATATTTTTGTATTAATTAATTAATCTAATGTAGTTTTTTATTAACTATAAATACAGCTCTGTACTCGATGCCTTTAAGTAGTGCTTGGGGATATGGACAAAAACAAATACATAATAGTTTTTGACCCAATACCTCTTATCAATAGTGTGACAGGATTGTAGGTTTGACTATTAAGGTGCTTTTAGAAACATTTAAACAATTATATTTTTGATAAAATGTCTTCACTCATATAGGTAAAATTGATTAAATGGGTAAAGGCAAATAGTAGAACATTTAGAAGATTCAGTTAAGTTGAGGAAATTACATTACTGCAAAGCAGCCTTGAAAACCAGAAAACACGTAAATTGCCCAGCCCAACCTTTGAAGTATCGACCAAAATAACCCAGTATAAGCAGCATTAAATACTCTCCTGTGAAACCATATCTGCATTCAATCCTTTCCAGATCTAGAAAAAATAATCTTTGAGTTTGTTTGCAGTCAACCACCAGAAGCGTTCTTCAGGTTAATGTAAAGTGTGATTGACTCACTGCTGCAGCAGTTTCACCCCAAACAGTCTGAGGTGTGGTGAGGTCAAGTGGTGTATTTGAAAGATTTGGCGGTTCAGTGCATATTGTTTTTGTATAGTGACTATTTATATGGGGATGATTTGTGGTGGCATTAAATTCAGCTACATACTTAAATACAAATGATGGGTATCAAATCGCGTAGAAAAAATGTATCACATGAAGTACTCTTTTGGTATCCGTATCTCTTTAAGGGTACTGGTATTGTAATTATACATACAATGTCCAGCCCTATATATTAACCAGTTTTGCTTGTTATTAGTTTGATTGTTGAGTGACCAAATCAGACAACACACCCTGCTGTAAAAATGTTATCTTAGAAAGATGCATAAACTCCCATCCTAAAAACTGAAAGCAGCCATCCTCATCATCAACACTTTGGCGTTGCGTTTGCAAACTATAGTACAGTAAGTTTGTAGTTGATGACCTATATGAACAGAGTGATGTAACAACGATAAACTGTCTTTTCGACTGTCTCTTTCTTCTGACTTGTTCCTGCAATCTAAATGACAGCAGCTGAAGCAAATGAAAATAGACAACTGAAAATAGCAGAGAAATCAGTGAGATCTGCGAAAGTTGGTTACTACAAATTCAATCAGGAAAGCTTTTGATCTAATAAATCTCCATTTTGAGATTCTGTGCAACATCACACTGCCTAAAGTTGGTCTGGAATTGTCATGGTCAAGTCACAGTGGAGCATAGCAGAACAATAAACATCAACATCCCAGCTGCAGCACAAACACTGTGCGTCTCTTACAGCAAGCGTCTGACTCTTATCAAAGCCGTGCAAGTAAGCAGGAAGTCGTTTACGACTTTGTTTAGTGCATCCTCGCACCAGCTCATAAAAAGTGCAAATTTATGACATCCCATGCATAAATGCATGATAGCAATGTAGTTTAAAAGAACAATAGACAGTCAATGCTGCTGGAATACACAGAAGTCATGTCACACCCAGATTCCCCAGACCACAAACCTTTCTTCTGATTTACAGCAAATAAACACCCCTCACTTTCAGGTGATTATGAATACTTCTGCATTTTCAACAACATCTCCATGCGTTTCATGGTCTAGATAACGGCTTTGATATTTACTGTTATTAATCGTGTTGGTGATAATTTACTTCCTTTGGCTTCACATGCAACTAGGACGCAGAATACACTGGAAGCACAACAACTGTGTCAAAGTTGCACTTTGCCAGATTGGCGGCTATTATAGATTTTTTCCCCTTTGGCCTGTTTGTTTTGCTTCAGCCCCCACCCTCACAAAAGCAACTGTTTATTTCATCAGTTTGGCAACAAAAGCATGTGATCAATCATTCATAATTTATGATGCTGCCAATGGCTTAGGGCCCATAAAAACAGATATTTGCATTACACAAGGTCTTAGCTGGACCTCCTGATAACCGACCAATAAATTTTGTTGTTGTACACACACACGGTCCCCTGATAAGAGGTAAACTTTGCCTCTGTGTTACAGTAGAGCACAGGGCAGTGCTAGCAGGGATGATGTTGTGATCACATGCTACTATAACAATGACCTGGACCCTGTCCTTTAATTCTTGTTCCCCCGGCCAGCATCCCGCTGCCTTTCCCAAGCCCTGCTGTTATTATTTTTGCACTGTTCAAAGCAAACGCCCTAAGTCCCTTGAGCAATATGAGTCTGACTGTAACAAACTGGCTTTCCATCTATCTGATCCTCTGGAGAGGCACACTATTATACAGGTATACTGACAGAAAAAAAGGCTTCTCTCTATCAAGCGGAACTTTTTAATATTCATAACAAGTCAGAAAACGTCAGTTTTGAAGCCAGAGATCTGACAGATACTGAAAGGCACTCACTCAGACTACATACGAGATGTCTGTATTGTTCTTACCTGGACATGCTGTCCGTGATGCAGTTCTGACCGAGGTATCCCTCACCTCTGGCTGACAGTGACCCTTGTGACAGGCCAGGCCGAGATTTCCACGACTCCATTAACGCCGTAACGGGCGAAATTAGATTCAACAAAGGGTTGGACTGGTCTCTCACATCATGCCGTGTGAAAGACATTGTTCCTTGCGCTCCAATCTGGTAATGGAATGAATGTCCACCGGAATTAACTCCAACAATGGCCGATGTTGGCATGCTGTTATTCTCTTGGTAATAGCTGCCATCATTGGTCTCCTGCTTAACCCCTTTAGACAGGACATTGTTGGAGAACACATCGGGCTCATAGTTCCCATTCATAGAGGAGACAGGGGGTCCTAAGATACCAGAAAGACTGTATTCATCAATGTTATTCCTCAGGGACAAATAGGTGGTCTCAGATGCAGGGAAGAGACCAAGAGATGGCGACGGCTCACCGTAGGGCTGTTGGTTCATACATCCCTCATTTTTGTTTGGCTCACTCTTAATCTGTGTGATAAAAGGTGTGCTACTCGCATTACATTTGGAGCTGCCTAAACACATGCTTCTGAAATCAGTTCCAGGCTCGTTCTTAATGTACTTAACCATGCCCATCTGGTCTAAGCCGACGTTGAAAACCTCCCCGTCTACCATCTCTACTTTAGGGAATTCAAAGTTCTTGAAGTCTGTGTCTCGGGTCAGACCTGCTGCTTCTGGGCTGTTGGTGTCATTCTGCACCAAACCCAGTCCGCCAGCAGGACTGGACACAGGAAACCCACCTGAGCAGGGGTTCTGTGGGCTGCTGACAGCCATGGTGCCCCCTGTGGCCGGACTGGAGATGGATGGCCTCGCTGTGTTGCAGTTGTTGGCAGTGCTGTTGCAGCTGCCACCTGTGGGGCTCGAGACAGAAGACCTAATGTTACAGGTAGTGCTGCAGGACGGAGGCGATCTCACACTACTCATACTCTGGGGGCTCGACATGGGGGACCGCATGATGTTGAGCGGGCTGGTGAGAGGTGGTGAGCCCACTGTGCTGGACTCCACGGGGCTACATGTGGCTGAATTCCTGCGCTTGATGTTGGCCAGAGTTGCAGCACAAGATGTCTGGCTGACAGGACTGCTGACGGAGGAGCACACCGGTCCAAAACACGTAGGAGGACTGGTGGTTGACGACACCATGTTGTTGCTTCCCCCAGGGCTAGAGATGGAGCTGGAGGTCTGGGGGCTGCAGGACAGAGATGAGGCCAGCATTGAAGCCGAGCTAACTGGGGTCCCAGTGGTGCATTCTCTGGGAGTGGTGCTGGGCTGCTGGAAACCAAATGGCTTTAACTTGGGGCTCTTAGTGGAACCACACTGGGCCTCCTCTAGAGCCCGTCCACACACTGGATACATCTTCCCAGGGCTGGTACTGCCCCCATGCTGGCTAAAGGCAAAGTCTGCCTCCCTGGCAGCATTCATATACAGGCCCATAGACTCAGCCACAGTCTTGGAAAGCTCCTTAGAGTCCATTTCCTGCTTATGACCATGAACAGAGTTGTTGAAGTGTGGGAGAACAAATGGCTGGTTCTGGCTGAGCCGAAGCATTGGCTGCTCCTGCTTCTTTGTATTGTTGTCTTTGCAGTCGGCGGCCGGGCTTCCAGCAGGGCAGCTGACATTGACTATGTCCATCAGGATATCGCTGCTCGTCAGACTTGAATCCTCTGTGCTGCAGCAGTGCTCCATGGTGCCGGGGACCTGCGACCATCTGTTCTCTGTATCACTCCCATCAAAGAAACTTTGGTATCTTTTGGTCTCCATTGCTGGCTCATTGATTCACCTTGAAAAGGTTGAAAAAAAAGAAAGGAAAGAATGAGAAAAGTTCACAATGCTGTTGTTTAAAGCTTCACACAAGGCATTGGTTTCATAATAATAGTTGAGTGACGGGTGTATTCAGGATATTTACCTTTCAGAGATTGCAGGTTTTATGTTAGACTTAATTACATATTTCTGTATATGCTAATGAATCTTAAATATACATTGTAAATACAGTCTTTTGTGTTTTGGTTAGCAGTAGGTTATGATTCAGTGGATAAGAACCTAATGAGACAAAAAAAAGTCTGTAAATTAAACATAATAGATTTAACTTATTTTATTTTAACAGTGAGTTACTTTTAAATATAAATAAATCCTGAGACAAAAATCATAAATTTTGCTGTGTGAACAATCTGAAAAAGTCTGTACAGTATTTCCTCTCTCTGTCCTCAAGCTCCTTATCACTGCACTACAGGGGATGTACAGTCAGATAACTTGCATTGCACGGGTTAATGTATCTACGTGACGTCGTCTGGGCTTTTTTGTTTAAATTCCCACCTCTGCTGCGCCTCTATTGGACAGCTCCGCCAGAAATCTACCAGCTTTATCAGGCTCATTCATGGATTGGTCGGAAAGCTGTCAATCAATAGTTATAGCTCTTGCAGCCACAACATTGCTGCGACATAACTTAAAATGTTGCTTTATCGGCTGGAGCAGCTTCGTCATGTGCAAAAGCAACAACAATATTGGTAACAATTAGAAACTTGAAATAAAAAGCTGCAAAGATAACGCATCGTTTTAGGTGGTGTTTGAATTTTTATTTCTTTTCGGTGCTACGGTGCACGCTTTGAAGGGCTCACAGCTGTGGAGCAGCCACCACATCTGAGATAAAGTTAATCTGAACGCCTGCAAAACATCCCATGCACAATATGTGCACATGCATGAATATAAAAAAGAAATCTAATAGATATCAGAGTGATAATTCCTCTCTCTTGCTGCTGCCGTGATTGCCCTGCCTCTGTAGGACATGCAACTCTCTGCATATCTCTCCATTTTGCGTTTGCGCACAATAAATTCTAAAAGACGATTTTTGCGGTCTTGTTGCTGTTGAAGTTATTATAAAAGTCCAATCAGGAACTGTTTTTCAATGAAAGAGACAATAAGTGCAGGAGGAAGAAAAATTAGTTCAGGCAGATCTTTGGAAACAATATGACAGCACTAGACATTCTCCAGCACCTCTTGACAGGTGCTTACAGAAATATAAAATCTGGTGATAAAATAATTCAGGCTATTTTTGTTTGTATACAAAGTGCATAAACTTCTTGACGACTTTTATTATGGACCAGACACAGTGTTAACGGTCCCGGCGTAAAGTTATTAGATTAGTCTCCCACAGCGAATGGACCGGGGATGCAAGTATCCAGTTATCGGACTGAACAGTGTGGAGTTTGCTTTCAATATCATCCCAGACTCAGCGCCAAATTAAAGCGTACAGTCAAACACTGAGCTCCGTCCTTCCTTACCTTAATTACGACATTCAGAGTTGTCAGGTGGCCGTGTTGCTGGGCAGCGATAATCCAGAGGACAAAAAAAAAGACGGGCAAAAAGCAAAGTCAATAAATATCAACAAATGTGTTCTGTCTACTCTTTCCAATACATAGTTGTCAGTTTGACAGCTAGACACACTGGAGAAGTGTACTGCGTATTATCACTAGTAATCCTCCACAGCGAGCCGCTGCTGCTGACAGGACGAACGGCAGCGACTGGTCGGACGACAGCGGCAGATGATCTCACATTATGGCCGCAAATTTGCAGATTAGCGATTCCGGGCCCAAGATAAAAAGAGTAATAAAAACAAACGAAGGAGTCGTCGGACTTGAAGTCAGAGCGACGTCATTCTGGCACATGGACCCTCCTACTGCAACGAGTGCAACACAAACTCCGAGGAGGGGGGGGAGGAGGAGGAGGGGAGAGGAGAGGAGAGGAGAGGAGGGGAGGGGAGGGGCTCAGCGCAGGTAGACAGAGCCGCCTGGAAATAGGGCACCGTGCTCAGCTCAGCGTGTTGTTTGAAATAAACTCTCAGGATAACAGCGACTCTTTATTTATTTATATAATTAATTACAAATATTCGCTGCAAGTTTGTCCAATTTCTCTGTCGGTCTTAAATCTATCTGCCCTCTTCCCTCGGAGTGCTTTCATGCTGCTTATTTCCCTTCTTTTTTTCTCCGTCTTTTTCTAGTGCCACATTTAAAAAAGGTTTGCCATATGGAGCTCGTGCACATTCACGCACATGCACGCGCACTCACAATTTAGATAAGAGGAGAAGAGCAGCAGTCCTACCATGCAGCCTCACTTTACAGTTCACATGGAGCTTGTAAACCCTAAAATATGGAGTGAGGAGTCATTGTTTCTGTGGGAGAGAAGTCAAGCCAGGATGTTGCCCTGTGACAATGTAACGGCTGCCTCCACTAGGTGGAGCAATATTTCTATTGCTGTTGCAAACCTATTGAGTGGTCAAGATGTCACTTTTCACTCCGTGTCAAACCATGATGCAATTCTTTATTTCACACCTCTAATGAAACAGATAAAGGGCCCAAATCAAAAACACAGATTTTTCCTCTTAGCTCTAGTGCTATTTACGAATGCAAAATGTTTTGTTTTGAGTTGTCGAGTTGCCTATATTTGCTGTAGACATGTCTGCCTTTTCTCAAATATAATTGAACTTGATGGCACTCTGCTTTGGTGCTCAAAGCGCCATCAAATATGTTTGGAAAAACTCAACGGCAAATTCTCTTTCCAGAAATCATGGCGTGGTTACTCAAGATAATTCACAGACCTTGTTGTGAGCTGTTTCATGTGGGAAATATTTTCTTTCTCGTATAGTTTCTGATTCTGTTACTGAAGATAATTCAAAGACATGATTTCCTTTTGATTTTGGGGTTAACTGTCCCTTTAAAAACAGATTTGGCATTTACTTCAAATGCATTATTTTTCCTTTTTCATCAGACAAAAGTTACAATATGTGTAGGAGGCCACATTTTTAATTCTGTGAAGTCGTACAATGTCTGTCGTTTAAATATTCAATCATGCACCAAATCGAATATTTGAAATAATAAAAATCATCAACTACTGAAATAATACCAGATAAAAGAGATAAATACCCACAGTTATTTCAAAAGCTAATTTTAACTTTGATTAGATGAGATCAGTATAGCTGTGGTGCTCTCATGAGAAAATACCATGTGAATGTTTATCTGTGACAACAACAACAACACTATCACTTGGTTTAAGCTGTTATTTACATTTTATTGCCGATATGAAATGGCACTGATGTAAGTATATACTTTGGTTTCGCTCCAGCAACATCTAATAATCAGTTTAATCTCTGGAGTTGTCACTCACTCTCTGTAGTGTTTCTCATCATGGCTGCATGAAAGTGTGCATGCAGGATTTAGGCTTTGATGGTGGATACAGTAGTTTAAATGTTTCTCTTTATTGCTTGTCTGGGTTCTCCAAGCCAGCCTGTAGCCATTACCCAAGCGAGGCAGCAGCAGTTAGATTAGTCAAAGCCATCCAAGCAACACTGCCCACCTCCCTGATCTGCCTGTTAATCACCCATGAATGGGGACCTGCTTTCAGAAAAAGCAGGAGAATTGAGATATAACCAATGTTTCCCACCCCCATTCATGCAGCTCCCATTTGTCTATTGCACATAATGGGTGCCAGTCAAACACATCATGAGCAAATCTAATTTAGCTTTGCATCACAGATTTTTCCACAGTGACAGAGTCATAAGAATTTGCAGACTGACAGCAGCACACGGCTGATATGAAATCAGTAATAACTGCCTGCCTCATTAGTAAAAATTCAAGACAGCTTCATCGAGTCCCACTGAGCTTTCAAGCACTGTCGTTTTAGTCAAATCAATGATAATCACACTGAAAACATTGTATATACATGATGATTGCTATGATTAGGCGCAGTTTAGGCACATAGCAGACAACTCCAGAAGCTGACAAGGCCAAAGGCAAAACAGAGAGGTGCATGCTGCGCCTCACGGGGACAGGTGAATTGGAGCATGTTAACTCTGAAACAAAACACTCGTCTACTCAGCAGAAGACCCTGTCCCCATCGTGTGTGGTAATTACAGAGGTAGTTTTAATCAGAGAAGAAGTCCGTCACAATCATCCTCCCTCAGCTGCTTGTTGTTCCACTTTAGCACTTTTTCATGAGCGGTTATTCATTCACATCTAAACTGGTCATGTAGTCGTCCCAGAAGTCAGCCGCTTGGTTGCTAGATTCTCTTGTTTATCACAGCTTTGATTTTAATAAAATGTTTTAGCTGTGACTTAGCATCAAACGAGTCATTCTTGCAACATATTATTAATTGTAGACCGTTTTTGTCTAATATTCTTCTTTTAGCTTTGTTTCATTCTCCAACAACTACTGAGGACAGTATCTTTTTGTTTAGCTGCTTAGAACGTCTGACCATCGTTTGGTGCTTTTTGGGTGGTGTACAGCGGGTTTAACAGAGCTCTTGTATTTAAAACGCCTGATTAAACATTTTTTATGTAACTCTCGTGGCTCATGGTATGTGAATCACATACTTTTATGTGATTTACGGAAGTCCCTTCACTCTCGAAACTCCTTCACTTCCAGCATTTCCGTACATTTATTTACTTATTTCACTGAAACTGCTGCCTTTTGTTGAACGTAACCGTACGTGTATGCATAATGACAGGTATTATTTTTAGAACGCTCCACTGTAACGTGAGCCGCTTTTGACAAACGCTCATATGTGTCGTTATGGGTGGTGCAGACAAACGGTCTATTCTGTCGTTTAGCTTGGAGATCTTGTTGCGTGTGCATCTATATTTGATTGATTGTTACACTAAAAATATTGTTTATAGCAGCTTTCTCACTGAAATCACTGCCTGTTTGTAAATATCTTTATTTCACTGTAGGTTCCTATGCCTCCCAACTGTGTTGGCTAGCTGTCCAGAAACTTAGTAGATTGCTGGATTGAGATCAAGACACACACATCATCACCAACCCCCCGCCGCTCTGGCCCATACTTATCGTTGTTGATCACTCAGGCTGCATGTGGTACTTTTCATGTCTATACAGTATGTGGCAACTTTGAGCCCATCTGTGCGAGCATCACTGGCATGTTTTCATTAAACGTGCCCATTTCTCCACAGTAAACAGTTATTGTTTATTGAGAAACCTGCTCTGATTCTGTCTGTCTGAGGCAGACTTCAGTATGGCCGGTGTACGCTGATGTATCTGGCACACAGTTGGATGATAATTCTCCTGCCTATGAAGGTCAGACGTGGAAATTTATGCCATTGAATTTTAACTAGGGTTGCTATGGGAACTAGCATGTTCTGACATCTGAACTCTGCAGCCATGGTCAGTGTAGGCAGACTGCAAGAAAAGAACCTTAGGGTATATAAAAAGACATCAGTGATATTTGGAATTAACTGAGAGAGTGAGATTACAGTTTCTCCTGTTCATCCAATTTAAGCAGTAAGTGCAACATCTTATATAATAGGTAGTATTTCTGATATAACAGCAGTCAAATATATGCAAAGGTGAAGAGTTACACAACCAACTTGCAATGTTTTAATTAAATCACTCAGAGGTATAATTACTGACAAAACCATTCAAGTGTGACAGTGTCAGTGTGAAAATTTACACTTTACAACTTTGAGGCATATTTAACTGATTCCAGGGAAGAAATATATTAGCAAAGAAATGTATCCTCATAGGTAGAAAGATAAATAACTGCTGTTTTAAATGCTCATGCATCATTTACATGTTATTTAAACAAAAAAAAATCCCAAGTATGGTAGAAAATAAATAACATGTTATGCCATGTTTTCATGTGTCCCTCGTGAGACTTTGTCAACACAAACAAGGCCACCTTCCAGTCCCACTTTTGACACAGATTGCTGTTCACCTTAAGTTGCCCCACTGCACGGATGGCACGAATCGTTTAAATGCTGAATGATATGCATTCAGCCTGCCTCCCTGCAGAAAGTCTCTCGTACTATGTGTACACCACCTGGGGTTTGTTCATCCTACTTAAGCAATGACGATTGAAAACACATTGATGATTAAATAACATGTTTATCCTCAGTGTAGTCAGAAATGCATATTCAATGGGAACACTGCGTATAGGCTACAGCCTGGCTTCAGATCAGATTATTAACATGCAGAGAATTATCACTAAATAATGTGTTGTTCAACAAAACTGTGTCAAGTACATTATGAATTGATATTCCTGGTGTCTGCTTGCAAACATTCTCCCCAACCTGAGCTTAAAACCAAACACTCACATTGGATTATTGTGCGTTTGCGTATGTTTTGGTGTTGAAATGTGATTGCAAAATCTGGAACAGCTTGACAGAACATTTTTAATGAATGTGTTGCAGGTTATTCATTTCAATTTAAATGTATAAAACAACTTCTGTCAGTTCACCCTGCTCAGACAGTTTGGTTATTGGCAGCATGTGCATTTTTAAATCAAAGACAGAAAAGTGCAGCCACAAAGGTGTGTTTGACTTCACTGCGTTTGAGTTACGCTGGCTAAGCTTAGATGGATTTAAACTGTAAAATCAGTTTTAGATGTTTGTTAACAGATGTTCCTTCTGTTAAGGAATTGATTTGAATGCACGCAACAGGTTTGAGCTGCTTCCATATTTTTGTCATTTGGCACCTGCCGGGAAATATTTTGCTTTTTCTCCACTGCATTTATTTAACGGCTGTAGTTGAAACCACTAAATTGCATTTTTAAAGATAAAATTACAAAAAATGACCTAATGTAGTAATTTGTTATCCTCATTCATCAGTAGAAATTAACTAATGATATAATATATATAATAATATATAAGTCAACAGTTTCCTATTTACAGAATTGACATGAAGGAGCGTTAATATTCATTGGAATCATCTTTATGGCCACTGAAGAATTTTCACTCTCCTTTTAGCTCTGCTTTGGTCTCCACCAACTCTAAAGTGACAGTGAAATATCTGGCTCTGTGGCTGCTAAATGCTCCATTGTGCTCATTAGCTAGGTGCTTAATTTGTGTGCAGTTTGGTGCTGAGCAGATTGTAGCTGCTGCTGGAAACAATGTTCAGGAGAGCGATAAGAGTGAGCCAAAACCTGAAAGCTGTGGGCTTGAAAACCCCCAAAGTTGAGTTGAAAGACACTAAAACACTTCATAGAGCTGATGGGAACTGCAGAGCCAAGTGTCATACTATAATTGACCACTTTGACACTACACATAGTCATTTGATCCATTATTTATATAAAGTATTGATTTAAGCAGCTTTAAGCAAAGGGTCAAACACTTCTCCCACTACTGATGCACAGGCATTAAAGCAGTGGCCCTTTGTCTCGAAGCATTCCTTCTATTCTCCTGCCTTGAGTTGAGAGAAAGAGGCAGGTGAAGCCCTGAGACACAGAACGTCAGAAGAGTAGCCAGAGAAACAGCCAAGCTCAATGTGTCACTCTGCTTGGGATGCAATGTAGTGATACAGTAGAAAAGAGAGACCAGACAACAGGAGGGGAGAGGATTAGAAAAGCCACCTTTACGCTGATGCACTGTCTGGCTGTTTGTGTGTCATTTATAAAGGTTACCTTCTGCTCCTCTGTCTGTCACATACGCTTCACACATCCACGTCTACATACACACAGTTTCACCAGGAGATAAAGTGGATTTTTTGTAACCAGTACAGACAGTGAAGTGATATGAATGCCATCTGAAACTTTGATCTAGTTTTAAGCGTCTAGGCCGTGTATATGGAAACCACTGTGGTGTATAACAGTGGGTGTCTGCTGACTTAGAGCTTTATGTTTGTGCAGTGTGTTTGTACAATGTTTGCAGATATGGGTCTGTGCTGATAATTTGCGAAATCATACTCTGGCCTATTTTCAACCTCATTTCTTTTGCTATTTTTCCCATGTGACCTTTGGTCAGACAGACTGATAAAAGTGTTTACATACAGGATTATCTCGAAAGTCTCATCTCGTCACTCTGCTTCCTTTATCTTTGGATGCATGTACAATATATTTTTATATAGTTACAGTAAATAACTTAAAAATACTACAAAAATAAAATATTACTCACAATAAGAAAAAAACTAATCATGAATAGCTATATGCAAATTTATCAGCATGACTTCCATTTACAATTTTCAAGTCATAGGTAGTGTAATAATATGAAATAAGATAAAATAGAGGAAATACAAAAGAAATCATTCAGAAGGTAATAAAAGAAGACGTGTCGTGGTTAAGACGCTGACCAGAGACGCTTTTCTTATTCTCTGTTCATAGTTATAGCTACGAAAATAAACATGCTATAATTCGTATATAACAAACGTAATCGTGAGCCAGTATAAGTGCAGCTTATTACAACCCATATTAATGTTTGTTGTTAGCTGGCGACCTCTAGTGGCCATATACATTATGACGCAACTCTGAGAGCAAAGGAGGAAGTCAGGACTTGTAATATAAAGCAGTGAGGTCCGTCACACCTCCTTTTTTTTATTGTGGTTTCATTTTCATTGTGATATCTTGTCTTGTTGTCTCTCATATAACTAAAGCTTTGTAAATATGAGGCTACATCAAATTGTTTTAGGTTCATACTTGGGGGGTTCCCCAGTTTGTTCCCTGGTTCAAGTCTCGCTGTGGACCTCCGCTGCATGTCATCCCTCCTCTCTACCCTCATTTCCTGTTATGAAGCTACTGTCTGCTAACAAAATAAAGGCAGAATGCCTGAAAAAATACACTCAGTCAGTGAAAGAGGAACTATTAAAATAGAAAAAGAAAACAGCCTCTACTCAGTATTCTCTTGTCTTTCTCAGCCTTCTGTGCCCGTTCTGCAGTCTCCCTCTCCCGGTGCACTCAGTGACCTACCTCAGCCTGAGAGTATTTGGGAGGATTGGCTTTGGAGAACAGCTGAAGCCAAAGTGCAAAAGTTGAAATGGTCAGAAAGAATATACATACTGTACAGAGACCATATTATCCTAAAATAGCTTGATAGTACATTTGCAGGGAAAGCAATAAGACACTTCTATAGCAAATAAAAAATATAAACACCCTGCACTCTAAGTCTCAAATGGGAAACAACTTTTCCGCGTGTTTTCCAAATGAACAATTCTGATACACTTTGAAGCCTGTGGAAGATCAAAGCTACTCACAGCTGTGTGGTGAAAAAAAAAATACGCCTTTATGAGAAGTAAACAATATCTTAACCTGATTTTAACAAAAAAGCAAGATGTCAAATCAATTTGCCTGCATCTTGTCCCAAACTGCTCAGCTTGTGATCACTTGCCACCGAGGCAGTAAAAACCTCTAGAAATGAGCAACCAGCTCTTGTCGAGGTTTGTGCACTGATGAGCTGCATGTCACATTAATTATGCCAGATACGGGTGGGCTGTGTTTCTGGAGTCTCAGTTCATCTATTTGTAATAATAAAGTAACAGCGAGGTTTTTCTGCTAACTGAAAAGCAACTGTTTATGTTATGCATGACTGGATATACTGTAAGGGCTTTCCAGTACAATGCTATGCTTTATAAATAGCACTGAAGCCTTTCTGCGAGCTACTGTGGACCCACAGCTGTTTAGAATTTGTGTATAGATACATTCATACACCCTTGTTACACATGAACTCTTTCATTATTTCTCATCTACACTTGCAAACAACTCCTCAAAGTCAGAGCACAAACAACCTCGTTCTAATAGTGAGAAAATAATATGTTGCTATTTCTGTTTTGCTTCTGCACTTACTTTCCTCCTCTTATCTCGACTGCGTGGCACCTGGCGTTGGTTTTAAGGTGCCTGGTTATTATTAAGACATCAGTGTCAGCGTCTAATCAGTATTTGTGTGCATTTGGTTTATTAATTACATCGGCTGGTACGAACTCGGAGCACTTGGCGAAAAATATCAAAAGCTGACGCCTGTGTCATGATTAATTTCACAGTGAACAGTCTCCGCGATGTCAGTGGTAATTAGGCATCACCCATTGCATAACACACCATGTGTCAGGGTGGGTGGCATGTGTGTGCATGTGTGTGTGTGTGTTTGTCTGTGTGGAAGTGTGTGTGTGAGTGAGCGAGAAAGTGAGAGGGAGAGGAAGGGAGGGAGGGGGAGAGGGACAAAGAAATAGAAAGAGAAATATGGCTTCAACTACTTCTGCAGCTCCAGTAAGCCAAGAGGAAGTTTTGAAGTAATATTGCTGCCGTGTACTTACAGACCTCCGGTGCTATATTACAGTATAATCAGTGTGGAGCATGTATATAAATTTGTCATATCTATATGTTGGCTCGCTTGCTGAATATTTCTGTTTTTCATATCATAAATAAACCTGTGGAAGAGTGGCTCTGATGCTTAATGAAGATCTGAATAAAAACATCAATGGAAGCCCATGGCGGCCCAAATGTTTCACCAGGTGGTAAAAAACAAACGCAGCACAATTACTTTTATCTGCACAGCATGATTACTGGCCTACATAGTATTCTATTTTATTTATTAAAGTGTTTTCATCTTTATTTTAGCTGAACCCATGAAGCATTTTTGTCTCGTAGCTATATTAAATCTTTATTTCGCCACGTTACACACATGTAATTTTCAGCACTGACCTGCAGTCTGCTTGGCATGCTGCATGTCTGCAAAAACTTTGGTACAAACTTTACTCGGAATTAACTACAAAAGGGTTTATTAATCCTGCGAGTGAGGCTTTTTTCCCCCCCTTCCTTTTTTTTTCAAAAATAAACAATGGCCCTTAACACTCAAATTAACACAGATTGGGATTTGATGTGCTGTGCAGCCAGATGGCTTGCTCACTCACTCTCTGGCGGGCTGGCAGTGCAGCTGAGGACGAAGGCACTTCCAGAGCGGATTTGAAAGAATCTAGGCCAGAGAGAGTGGGGCTGCTCTCGGAGACTAGCCGCCAGTGCTGTCATGTTTTAGTGCACATTTTCTATTTGAGGAAGAAGCCGCTACATAGAGAGATGTGCAGTGTGTGTGTGTGTGTGTGTCTGAGTGTGAGCAGTGACTGGAAGAGGAGGAATGCCTTGATAGAAATGAAGGGAAAGAGGACTCATCTTCGAGCTCTGTAAACAAGCTTGTGGAAAAAATAAATTCCATTCTGCATTTTTCTCCTGCCCACCTACAGTCTACAGTATCTACACACATCACTTTGTGGCCCGGTGATGATTTGGAAAAGTAAGAAATATTCAAATAACTGAGGGTGATAGATACACCAAATGAAGTGAAAATATTTGACAGAATCTGGATATATCGACTAAAATCCAAACTCAGTGAAATGTAAATGTACTTAAGATTGATGTGTGAGACAGTATACTGTATGTACAGTATGCATCAACGTACAGCGACTTCAGCACCGGTGTAGAGATCAGCACTTTTATAAACACTGTAGCGCAGATATTCAAATGCAACTTTTAGAGCTAGTCATTATTCAAAAGCCTAGCCTCCATCTGGAAAGTGGCAAACTTGGCTGTTTTCCTGGTGTTGCTGTGGAGGAAAACTGGGTCTGTGTGAAATTGCAGGACTCATGATACTTTGCTAAGGTGTAAATTTGTCTGGCTTTGATGATCATTTTCTTCACAGTCTCGCGTTTGCCAATGGGGAAGGGTTAAAGTTGTCACAAGACTTCGAAACTTTTTCAGGTTGTGAACACAAGTCTTCAGCAAGTGATTGTAGAAGAGTGAACAGAGAGAGAGAGAAGGAGAGGTAATATTAGGAGAAGTATGAGCCTTGAAAACTACAGACTGCACTGAACAAATGTAATAATTTGGACTGTTTGATCGTCACACATTTCCTTTTATCAGAAAAAATGATTTCACTAAACGCAGCCATGAGTGGATTTCAGGTTTCTGAACATATATCCTGGAGGTTTGACAGGAGACAGTCAAACCAGGAAAAGGGTTTGTTTAAAATGAGAGGACTTATTTGGTTTGCAATGAAGTAGAGCTGCAACTCTGTTATTCTCATTGATAGTGTTGACTACTTTCCTGATTAACTAATTAAAGGTGCAATATGTATAATGTGGCCAGAATTTAGGTTAAAACATTAACAAAAGGAACAAAAATGATCCGCGGAATGCAAACACAGACAGTTTTGACAATACGTATTGTGTTACAGAGATGTCCACTCATAGTAGCATGTTAACAAGCTAGCCCCGGCTCGTCTTGTCTTGTAGTACCACTTGTACCTAAAGAGGCAACAGTGACTCACTAGCCATGTTTTCATTAAAGTCAAATCCAATTTTGTACTAAAATTTGGAAATGTTGCATTAAGGAAAATGCGAGTTAGGGATGTTTGCATCAACTGGTAATTTATCCTCTACATCACAATTGTGATTACCAGCCAATACACAAAGCTGCATAAGTGTACTTTTTGCAGAAGATGGCAGTGTAATGTATTGCTGCATGCTAACCTGTCAGTAAACAGTAGATGAACAGGAGATGCAGTCTACACTGATTTAAAGCGGAGTCAAAACTGCGGATTTAAGAAAAATTGAACCTAGCCTGGCATCTCCGGACTAATTTGGAAATGTGTATTTGATTATCACGCAGCACAAAACAAAGTGCCTCGGACTTAAAACCAATGACAGCAACAAAAGGTGACCTCCAAACAATCAAAGCAAAGAAGCACGTGACACATGCAAGATGGGCTGGTGCCATGTCCATTTTCAAGCAGGAAAGACATGGTGGCCTGATGAATAATTCAAAAACATTTGAAGCTGGAAATATGGCAGAAAGGTGGCTCAAGGATTAGAAAATTCTGAAATTAGGTACGCATACACAGGACACACAAAACAAGTACAGAAGTGAGCACAATAAGGTACATTTACAGTATATGGAAACTGACTTCTATAAGAATATGGTGAAAGACGAAGGCCTGTTAAAAGGTAGAAATCTTAATGGTATGGTGCGTGATAATCCTGTCCTTCATGGGCTCCGTTTGTGTTCCCTGGATAATTTTTCTGCAACATGTCAAAATGGCTCCATAACCAAAGAACAGGGCACATCAAGCTCAACAGCAGATTCACATTAATTACAAACTGGCAAAGTTGTTAATATAACTCTGCACTCAAAGCCAGGAGTCTGTGTGAATGGCCTGAAGTGCCAGACAACACCTTCTGTTTCGATCGATGGCCATCAGCATGCACACCCCCTTACACAAGCGAGCCTGCTCTATATATACACACACCAGCCTCGACTGCCTGAGAGGAATCTCCTCTTACAAACTTACTTTTCTTCATTTTTTATTTTTCTATTCTTTTGCAACCTAATTATCTCTATTTGTGTGTGTGTGTGGACAGCTGCAGATGCGCTTCCAGCATCTCAGAGGACTTTCGCTTATTTTTAAGATTAGAATTAAGACAAAGAAAAAAGGAAAGTTCTGCAGTACAAAGTAACAAAAGCAGGCTCTTGTATGTCTGTTTGTTTTTGAAACAAATGAAATTGTGATGTAGAGGATAAATTAGGAACATATGTGTGTTCTGACAGTGTGGGTATCAAACTCGATAGAATTGGGTTATGTGTAATGAGTAAACACATTTCTCCCAAACACTGAACAACACTATGCTTAGCAAAGCTTTCGCTGGATGTTTTGGTGTTTCATGCAAAATAAAGAGCAGTGGTTAGGCTATAAAAACTGTTCATTAGCTGACCACAGCGTACAAGTGTCTCTGTTTGCACTGTAGCTTAACTAAACAGCTTTGCAGGGTTTACTGTACACTGGAAGTCTGTAAACATTTTTAAGGGTTGACCAAAAAAGTCACTGATCCATTGGTCTGCTGGTGAAAACCATGTAATATAATTAAAGGCAATGAACAAAGCTAGTAAGTGGACCTTGACTTGCGCTTCAATGCTATCTTGATGCAGATGGTTTGTTTAGCTTAAAGGCTAAGCAGGTGGAAGCAGCTAGCTTGGCTCTACATAAAGATAAAACAATCCAGCCAAATCTAAAATTCATAAATCGATGATATACAGATTGTTTTCAGCTGCAAACTGTTAAATACCAACCGTTTATCAAGGATCTCAATGTCCGATACTGACACACAAGGCACCCTTTAGCACCTGAGACGATGTAGTATAAAGAGTGAGAAAGTCAGCGACGGGATGGACAGTCAAACAAACACAGAGCTTTGACCCAGGAGACTGCTGTTCAAGTCTAGTGTGATACCAAACATTCAACATTGAATTATACGTTGACTACTTAATATATGCAGTCTACGTTACTTAAATAACGCAACAAACCAAAACCAAACCATTAACTTTTTCTTAAACTTAATAAAGTAGTTTTGATGCCTTGAATTTGCAACATTGACCATGTGTTACAAGGGTTTAAAACTGCAACAGTAGAGGAGGAGTTCCAGATGAGGGCTACATTAAAAGGTGACACCGAGGGGTCTTGACCAATCATATGAATGTGACGAGTTGGGAAAGGGAACGGGTTGTCATCTATTGTTTGTTTAATCCTTTATAGGGGTTGGCATGTCCTAAATTGGTATGTGACTATTTCTTGGCAAGAAAGTGTTTTGGTCAACATGAAGTTGTCAGGCAACCAGCGGATGTTGATATTTTCTTACAATGGAGGGCTAGTGGACTTCCCTGGTTTTCAGTATTTATGTTAAGATAAGCTAAACGGCTGATGGCTGTAGTTTCATATTTACTGTACAGACATGAGAGTTGCATCAATGTTCTCATCTTACTTAATAAGAAATCAAACAAGCATTTATTCCAAAATCAGAGCTATTGTTGATTTTGTATTGTTGTGAATTAAGTTAACTATAGGAAGCAGTTTCATTTTTTTTTAATCTTTCAGTTTCTTTGATTGAATTGATTCTTTATCACCATGTTACACTGTATATTGACTAAAAAAATCCTCCAGCTCTCTTTAAAAATAGACTTCCTTTCATCCAAGTAGTTACTGTGCATATCAACAGAGCAACATGCTTTACTAATATCATGTTATCTGAGGATTAGAAAACCCTGGCATCTCTACTTTTATTATTAAGTATTTTTTTTAAAGCCCCTGAACAATCTGCTTGGTTTGTTGGTTAAAAAAGTGTGCCATGAAGCACAAAGCAAGAAGGTCCCTTTGAAAAACATTTACCCTTTCATACTCTGAACTGTGCTAACTCTGTGCTGGCAGACTTTGCAGACGGTAGAAGATGAAAGTTTTACTTTTATGTTGATTGTTTGGTGGGTGAAATCCACCAAGGACTTGGTAGGGGTGTCGATGCTGATATTGAACATCTGTTCAATGTGTGCAGTGAACAAGTCTTTCATACATTAAGGAATACTTATGTGAAAAAGTTTAAAAAGTAGAGAAGACTTTCTGCTTTGGTAGAAGCTGTAGCTGGGTTATCATGCTGGCAGGCACTGTGGATTAAAAGAGGAGGGAACTCTGAGAGGGAAAAGGAAAACTGTACCTTTGGTGTCTATTAACAAACATAATTCACAGGGCCGGCCTAAAGTCCTCCCAGCAGGGAACACTTGTTGTGATTTGTGGAGTGAGTTTGGTGGAGTGAGAATAACAGGCTCGTCAGTTATAGTCACCATTCTGCCACAAATACTGGCCTTTGTCTAATTCAAGAGCATGCCATGTATTGTAGCTGGCTTGTTAAAAAGTCAGTTTACCCCTGATTACA
>CAFUXE010001590.1:44295-67264 GCA_903364295.1 Serranus cabrilla | reverse complement strand
ATATCTTATTTTTAAACAAAATCCAAACAAGTATCAGTATCAGACGGTTTAGATGAAGGTTTAATTTTTTTCCTTTTGAGATATTTCTCTAATGTAGGGCAAAAATCACATCCCCATAGGTTTAAATATTTGTTGGGGTTAGACCTTATGTAAAGGTTGAGGTTTGAGTTCATGACGAGGGTCAAATAAGATCATCCTCCAGTGGATGGAGTCAATAAGATGTCCTCATAAGTATACTACTGCGAGTAGTGTGTGTGCATGTGCATACTGTGCTTTAAGTGCTGGCTGGTGTGTGTACTGTATGTGTCCATGCTGGTGGGCGGCAAATTCCGTGTTTGAAGCCAGCGAGTCTGCGTGCCCACTAACATGATCATTTGACAGCACATGCAAATTTCATCTTCAAAGGGATGCTAAGATTCTCTGAATCTCCATGAAGTCGTGTTTTTCTCCACTAATTATGTCATCAGCGCCAAAATGATGAGGTCACGTGTGCAATCAGACTAAAAGACTGGCCTGAGACACCAAGAACTTTTCAACAACATAGTAGACTATGTTGATTTTTATTCCAGGTTTAATTACACTTCACATTTATTCCTTCCCTGCAACCAACCTTATCAGAAAAATTAACACTTGAACATACGTGATTTGGATTTTAACTAGATTTTTTTTTTGTTAATTTGGCCCATATCTTATACACTAAAATGGAGGCGGTCGGAGTTTTGACCTGTACCACCAGGGTGGGATAGATGTTTTCACCTTACTTTTTGGGAGTTTCTCTGTTGTCTATCTTCATCTTCAGTTTATGTTGCCTCTGTATAAATCCCTCAATCCTACTCCCTTTCTTGGCAAGAGCCGCCCTGTGTAGCAGCCCAATTGGTTTAGGTTTATTAGGATCCCCATAAGATTACCATAGGACACAGCTTCTCTTCCTGGGGTTACCCTTTTGGTTGAGGTTAGGCATTGATCTTGATTGTGTAAGGTCAGGATAGCACATTGGTCAGGGGATAGGACCTGAATTAATCAGGTACCAGTACCTTATGCTGGTTGGATGCCTGGCCAGTCTTCGCACTTGACGGCTACACTGGGTGAGTCTGATTGTTAATAAGGAAATCTATGATTGATATCAGTGGGATTGACAGCACCTCCTCTCAGAAGGAAATTACACTTTTACCGCCTCTAACTGAGCTTTCCCCTGAACAACAATTGTTCAGTCATGATTGTGGAATCATAACAGCAGGTCGGTCAAACAGTGATCGAGAGGTTCTTGGAAGATTTCTAGAACGATCTGAGGCAGAACGCCAAGTGATATCGTCTGATCACTATATAACTTGTGTTAGCTTTTTGAAAATGTATCTGTATTTATATGCAGAGAAATAATCTGGTAGTAGAGGTCATCTCTCAACTGCGTTTGATCACACTGTAAACAAAGACCATCATACACAAGAGGAAGTCGTGGCCTGACTATCTGATATCTCGATATCCACTGAATACATCGGAACCCCAAAAATATTATCCCTTGCTAAATCGTCCTCAGATTAATAGCTGAAAGGTTTTGATATTGGATCAAATGCTAACAAGCAGCGTAGAACATCATGTAGATCCAAAGGCTGTGTTTTAAGTGTCCCGAGTATCTCTGATCATCCACCTCGTTTCATTATTGACTCCCGCATGTTACCCCTCGCCGAGTGAGTGAGACCTTGACTGACTCTCCCAATAACTGGAGGCCATCTCCATAATTACAGTACAGAGAAGGAAGACCTGCCATGCATCAAACTCACAGCTCTCAGATTGTTAAAGCACACATGTCAGCTGTTGAATTTGACCCAGATCCAAGGCTTGCCGGTAATGAAACAGGGGGATGAGGGGTGAGTCAGCCACTGGCCTTTGTTAATTGCATGTCTCACATCGTCCTGGCTGGGACAGTTAATTGGAAAAGATCAAGGGGATTTGCAGTGTTAATGAGCTTCCCGTGAACCCAAGTCATACTTTGGATACCAGAGGAGTCTTTTCTAACTCCCACATTCACCGACCCGTCTGTTAGAGCAAAACTTTTCATTTCTAGAGAGATGTGGTCGTAGCTGAGTGACTAGTGCTTCATCTCCTGTGTTTGGTAGCATTGGCTCACAGGGGAATAGATGGTCTATTATAAGCACAGCGCCATTTAAGCAGAAGTCATTTGTCGTACATCTATGTTGATGTCACTGTGCATCCAACATGCATTTTGTTATGTTGTATTTCTCGGTGTATGCCTTTGAATACTACATATCTTCGATGAAAAGTGGTGAAAAAGTTGAAAAAGAAATAAAATACAGGCATGAAATAACACTTTGTATATTCCTGTCATATAATGTTAGAAATACTATTAAACACAATGTGCTTCTAGGAAACCCTAATTTAAGTTTCCAACTAATGATGCAATTACCATTAGGAATCTGTGCTTTGTTTGTTTTGATCATGCCACTCTCTGCATCTGTCTACTCTGATATAGAAACCACATCATAGTTAATGAACCATTTCACAGAGAGCAGAGAGAAAATGCTTACCTGTACTTTCCCAGCAAATAATTGTTCTCATTTCTTGAAGAGTTTTTTTTTTCGCAGGCATTTTAGCTTGACATTGTCTGACACTTTGGAAATGAGTCTTGTACTAAAAAATTCTTTGCAAGAAATCGCAATTATTGTTCACGCTGAGACACCTTTCAGATTCAAAGTCTTAATTATCATTCGGCATAAAAATACCAGAGGCGAAAAGTGGCACATACAGAGTCAGAACTACATTCCATACGCATGAAAGTGCAAACATCTACAGCAAAATCACTTAATGACAACTGCTATATTAATGTGTTCTTCCTATCAGAGGTGAAAGCAAACACAAACAGTACAACTCGAGTTTCTCTCAGTCCAAGATCCAATCTGTATCTCAGAGCATGGCTGTAAATTTACAGTATATCCAGGTATAAGAATGCCATGGCTCTACTGCCCCGAGGGAGTAACAGTGGTAATATGCAGTTGGCCCCATAAATCATACAGCACTCTGACTATACAATCAATCCACAGCTCAGTGTTGACTCAATCTGTCACCTCCACGCTGCGGCCCACTGCACGGCAAGACTTGCAAACACAGTGACAGTGAAAGTTGTGCTTGATGTTGTTGTGCAGCTGAAATATTCACTCCAGTATTCAAATTTGAAACAATTCTGATTCTGCTGCAACCACAGACTCTATATGGCAAAGTAAAAACAAATCCTTCTTTAAGCACTTCTCCTGCTCATGGTTTTAGTTATTTTTTTTATAAAAGATACACTCACATTTTGGATGATATCTAGCTCTTATCCTTTCAAGATTTGAATGCACTTATTCTAAGTTGCTTTGGATGAAAGTATCTACAAAATGAATGTAATGTAATGTAAAGTCTCTTAACATGGGTGACATGCCGGCCCAGTGCATACAGAGACCTTTGTCATGTGGCATACCCAATCCTCACTCCGATTATCAAAATTCTAAGGTTCTGGTGAGTTTTGGGCGGCTGTGGCTCAGTTGGTAGAGCGGTCGGAAGCTCGGTGGTTTGATCCCTTACCATGGCAGCCTACATGTCGAAGTGTCCTCGGGCAAGATACTTAACCCCAAATTGCTCCCGATGCCGCGTTCATTGGTGTGCGAATGAATTCCTGATAGTGGCAGGTGCCACTGTTTAGGGTAGCCTCAGCCACCAGTGCATGAATGTATATATGAATGGGTGAATGAGCGCTGTCTGTAGTGGAAGGCACTTTGAGTGGTCACAAAGATATATAAGTGACACTGGAGCCATAGTCTCACATAGAGCTCACATAGCCAGAGCTATCTCTACAGCTCTGTATCAATGCTGGAGAAAGGTCTGGCTGATGTGATTGGCCAGTCTGTGTTCAAGGGGCAGAACTTAGCAAATGCAGACTCATGTGGTATAAACAAACGTTTTAAAATTGGTGCAAGACTGCTGCAAAGGATGTTATGCTTGCTTTTATCTCCTCTGGCCAGCCCCCCTTCTCCTCAAGATGCATTTTAGAAATTGGGACTTCCTTCAGATGGAGCGTTGAGTTAATTTCCAGGTGACCAATTGGATGACCCGTACGACAGACTAAAGGTTCTGATGTGACCACTTTAATCAAGTCCTGTGTCTTTATGGAAGAGTGAGTATTTTTAAGAATCAAGTTAATCTAATGAAGCTCAACAATGTTGTGTGCATACTCACTAATCATTAGTCAATGCAGTCCAATATCCAAATGTATCTACGTCTGGTTCTACTTAACTACAAGCTGCTTTTTGTCAGAATAAAGCAACAATTAAAATACATTTTGTGTTATA
The DNA here is from genome assembly GCA_903364295.1 of Serranus cabrilla. Lineage (NCBI taxonomy): Eukaryota > Metazoa > Chordata > Actinopteri > Perciformes > Serranidae > Serranus > Serranus cabrilla. The sequence continues at coordinate 62,924 of CAFUXE010001590.1, read as the reverse complement.
AAATATAGATATTTTAAGCCTTGGTAGACTGCAAGAGGGTTTTGAGTGCATTTAATACTAGATTTAGGTTAAACAAGCAAACTAGATTCATCCTGCTCCTGTATGACAGTGAAATATGGGTGGCTATCTGTCATGCAAACATTGATAAATGGGACAAACATGTAGTTTAAGGTGAAGGCCTACAAATCTAGCCCCACTGAAGCAAACCTAAATCTTGTGAGCTCAGCTCCCGTGATGAGTTGTAGGCTGGCTTTGCAAGGCAACTGCAAATTAGTCCTTGGTGTAAAAGGCTCCAAGCAAGACTTGGAGACATGAAAATCTTTCCCTTACACTCCAAAATAAGATCCATAAAACTCTGGCAGCACCTTTACAAAGCTGACCATAAGTCTGTCAAAGATAAAGCTTTATTCAGCAACACCACATCTCCTAATAAAAACTCTCTAACTCAATTTGCTTTGCATCTCAAAAACAATGCTGACATCAGACACCAAGACAATAACTCTCATACAACTACAATAACTTAGAGCTGAAATGTGGAATTTGACAAAAAATGACACAACAAAAATGGATTTCCCAACTGCATTTAAATATTTGTTTAGAACATTCTTTGAAGACTTAAAACATAAACAATTCTAAGCAGAAATTGGCATGAAGTTGTAGTTTTATCTGTGGTTTTCAGACTGCTGTTTCTGTTTTGGTTGTAACTTATGTTGTACCTGCACAAATATTAAGATGCTTGTACATGCTACAAGTATAGGGATGGTCTCAAGGATGAGATTTGGTAAAAAAAAAAAAACTTCATCACTGGTGAGACCAAGCCAGGTATAGGGAGATGCTGAAGACCAAAGCAGAGCTAAAAAAGAGATTCAACATCGGACTTACATCATCAGATGACAGACATAACTCAGTTGAATGCTAATGTTGGTCTGTGGCTGATGGGTGTATAAATTCTGAATTATTTGCTAGAATTGCCAACGGTCTATTTCTAACTTATATGTGATGATCAGCTTATTGTGGAGTTCTGTCCAAAATTCGCTCTAATGCAGCTTAAAGTGCAACTGAATTACATTTAGTCATCCATTCTGAAGTCAAATATGATGTCAGCTTGTTTTTTTTAATATGTATAAAATGTTTTTATAGTTAAAAGGAAGAAAATGGTCTTCGGAAAAATTATTAGACATGGTTGTTTTGTTGTCAGCCGACTGGAGGGGCGTGTTGGTGTCTGCTTTTGATTGACAGCAGCTGGCAGTTTGCCAATGTGACATAAAGAACCAGAGACAAAGTAAACAAACTTGTTCTGTAGCCTACGTGTCATTGGCAGACATGGTGTTGTTAGTAGTAGTGAAGAGTAATGACCATACCTAACTGGACCAAAGTGGCATTTCATGTTTACATACCGTTTAATGTGCTGCAACCACAGACTGTATATGAAGATGGACAACATAACGGCTCCCTTAAGGTGAAGCCAAAACATCTCAACCCAGCAGTGCAGGGATCTAAAAATCTGTAATGTTATTACAATGCAAAGCCAGTTCCCAACTGGAGAAACAATAATGCACATATGGGCCACATAACACAGAAGTAAACCTGAAAGTTAAAAACTTTTTCTTTGCATATGTTCCAAGCAATCAGTTTTTATTGGACTGAATAGGCACCATCTTTGCATTAGTGTTCACTTCTTATAATGCACCCAAGCTCCTAGTGCTGTGGCCAACAAAGGGCAGGGAATTTTTCAATCCACTGACCAACAACAGAGAAAGCTGTTATGACGGCTTAAAAATTGCAAGGAAATTTCAGTTGTACTTTAAACCACTTGGTGAAAGCCAGGGAAAAACTGTGATGGAAACATAAACAAAGGTCATTTTAACGTCTTTCGGCAGACAGCCAGTACTGTCAGTTCATCTGAATCTCATTTGTGACCTTGTCTCACATGGATATATTGCTTTTAAATGATTGCTTCACTTGTGCTGTTCCACCAGCTAATGCTGGATTCATTAGATAACAAGATATCAGCCAAAGAAACCTTTTCCACTTTCCAAAACTACAGTGACTCTGATCCAGGAGCCAAGTTTTCCTGGAGAACTCACGCCACAGTATTTCCATTCGTTTAACAACCACCTATCCCAATGTGGACATTCCTAAAGACAATGTGCGTCTGTTTGCCTGCCTACGATCGAGCGGAGAGGGAATGACACAGAAACTATTGATACCAAGCCTTTCAAAATTTGGTTTAATTCTGCCCACAGTAATATGACCCCTTGGAAAGTCAGCTGTCAGCAAGGAAACACTGTCGGCAGTGATTGCCAAGACAGTACTGTACTCCGCTTGGTGCCGCTGCCCTGGGGATGGTTGTAGTGGAGAACAGAGCACTAATGGAGCGCAGCACACAGGCTTGGACACAGTCATACTGTACAGCCACTCTGATTTGAAATATTCAAGCCAGCGCTCTTGCCTGTCTATTAATATTTACTTCAACAAGCTCTACACACAGTATGCTCGTGGTGCTCTGGGGATGCATGTGACTTTTACTGTTGTTGGCTCATTTATAAACTCAAGATGGACCAAAAACAAAAGATAAACTATTTGTAACACATATCGCATAATGACATATGGTAGATATGAAACAGTTTACACTATAGTCTTTGTGTAGTTGCACTCTCTTATTAAATCATACTGGAGAATGAGCGGTAGAACTCGAAAGATCAAAGGGATATTCCACCTTAATGGGCACTTAATAAACAACATGTTATTGAATAGCATACACATTTTTGGAAGACAGACACAGAATTAATTAGAGCCTCGATTCTTTGAAATCAGACTTTGGGAGAGTTACAAATACAGTATTGGCTTAAAAATCACAAGAATTCCGTTTTGAGCTCTTGTAACTCCACCACTGTGAAAATGGAGGCTATGGGTTACCTGGCAGCATTTTTGGACTGCCTTTCTCACTCCTATTATGCTGACATGGGTGACAGATGCCAGCTCTCCTGCCAAAGGCCGCATCACTCCTTGTACCCCCCACACCCTCCCCCCGCCTGCCAACCACCCATTACTGCTGCTGAAAATGCAGCATACATGAATCACGCCGCAGCTGTCACAGCTCCCTGGCCCCAACCTAATTTAACAATTAGGGCATTTGGTTAACAATCAGTCACCGTCAAAGGACAAATGTGGGCTAAACAGAGTCAGTCATACAGCGGAGCAGAGAGTGAAAAGAAATTGGTTTAGATAACATAAAAAAAGAGGTGAAACTTTTATTTTAAATAATCTGACAATGTGATGGCTCTGCAGCGAACAAACCTAATGTCTCAGATAAAGAAAAGGATAAAAGCATTGTCAAGTCTGAAGTGAATCCTAAACTATTTACACTCTCTTCCAACCAGTAGCAAATTTGCAAAATGAATTACATAACAAGGGACGACAGATTTCTGCTCAGATTTGCACATCTGTCTGTAGGGCTGCCATATTGCCATTTTCAACCACAAGTTCTTTTAAATAAACACTCCTCAACAAGAAAGCTCTGAGAGGGTAGATTTCCAACAATACCTACCAAGTTAGCTGATGCTTCTGAAGTCAACACTGTACCGTACGAAGCAGAAAAAAGGCTTTACCAAAGTAGCCAAAATGTGGCCTGTTGGCGGTGTTAGAGGAAAGGTCATGAAGTCACCAAAACCATCTAGTTTCTTCCTGTTGGGAGCACTAAGGTCTGCAGCAAAAATTGTGAGTCTATGACTGAGGGGTCAGGAGAAACACTAATATGAAAATTGAAATGTTGGCCTGGTGTAAAGGTCACCAAAATCAATATGTTTCTTTTATTTGGAGCTTGAATGTACAAGGCAAATTGTCGACCAATCAAGCTGCAAGTTGTGGAAATATCCTCGTCACAGTCAAATAAACCACAGACGGACGGAGGCGATTGCATTGCTGCTGCTCCCTGGCAGAAGTGATGAATAAATCCAATAATGCAGACATGCCATTTGACATAAAAAAAACAGTTTACAATTATTTGGTGTGACTTCAGTTTAAGACAGTTACAAGGGTTTTAACCAGACTGTTGTACTGACTACATGGACTCGAACTCAGTGACCCATGTTTCCCTGTGTGTAGGTCACAAGAGGTAGAGAGTGGGAGAGAATGAGAATGACGATGGAGGCAGAGTGGCAAACAGTGATGGTGTGGGAGGGGGAGAGAGAGGGAGTGAAAGACACTCAGAGACAGAGAGAGAGAGGTTTTTTACTGCAAACAGGCCTGGGGGATTTAATCACAGTAAAACACTGAACTCTTATTGGGGGTATCAAAACATTTTATGAGAGCAGCTGTGCCAAACTGTAGCACCACAACCGTGTCCCAGTCCAAAATAAATCAGCAGTAGTCCTCCAGATCACCTTATGTGCCTCATTTAAACTCCAACTACTGTGCAACTGGCCAGGAGCGTTTGATCACATGTAAAGAATCAGTTAAAGCATAGGACCTCATCATAAATACTTAGAGGGTCACCTCATCCGAATTACAAAATAACATATTTTCTCACTCAAGTGAATGTTATTTATAGCCCAAATCGCAAATTTACAATCTGTTAAGTACACAACACCCGCAAGGTTGTTTCTAATGACGACTGCATTCATTTTGGTCAACAAGCTATATGAAGAGAATGGGTTCTGGAGAATGTCAAGGATTTCCAAGTAAAGACTTGGGGTCCTGAGCTACAAGACCTCCTCTCAACCATGAAGACTGAGAAGGAGGACAGACTGCAGATACACACAAGAGGCAAAACTCAAGGACACCATTCACACAGGAGAGACAAGGAAGTTATGCATGCAAAGAGAGAGCGAGAGACAAGGGGTTGAGGCTCCAGGAGGATGAAGATTGTGATCCAAAACATCTGGAGTGAGGCACAAGAGACGGAAAGTTCTAGAGGACCTCATTGGACTTTCTACCAAAGAAGAATCCCTTATGAACACTGTTCACTGCACATTCTCAAGATTATCCCTAGTGACATTTTCTGCAAAGAGATGTTGCTTCCAAATATCTGTTAAGTACACAACACCCTCTGTCCCTAGACTCTCGATTGGATAAGGAAAGACTCCCCAAAGCCTTTTGCGTTGATATTACTATGCAATTACAATAAGCTATAACAACTACTCTGTGATTTTCAGCCACAACTTTTAAACAGCTTTTCACCAGACCTTCGGGATTGGATGTCCTAGTAGGTAGAAAGTAGTAGCTAGGGTTAACGAGTTAGTAGTCTGACACCCACTGTGCATCCTTCCACATATCTGAGTTGAAATAACAGTTCAAAAAGACAGTAAATCTCATATGCATTTACTCACCAGGACAGAAATATCAACACTACTTTGGTTCAGAGGTTGTAGACCCAGCCCCACACAAAATCACCATCACTTATTTACGTGCGTAGTAGGTCAAAGTCATTTCCAATGACAATTGCATCCATTGTGATCGCAAACAAGCTTTATTACGAATATGGATGTAGGAGGAAGTAGAGATACTGGCTGACCCTTAGGACCTGAGCCACACGACCATAGAAGGAGGACAGACTACAGAGACACACAAGAGGCAAAACTCAAGGACACCATTCACACAGAAGGACAGAGACAAGGGAGTTATGTAGGCTAAAGAGAGCGAGAGCCAAGCAGTTGAAGCCCTTGGAGGATGAATATCATGATCCACAATGTCTGGAGTGAGGCACAGACAGCAACAAGAGACGGACCTCATTGGACTTTCTACCAAAGAAAAAGTCCTCATGAACACTGTTCACTGCACATTCTGGAGATAATCCATAGTGACACTTTCTGCAAAGAGATGTCGCTTCCAGGATCACTGCTGCATGTAATTTTTTAATGCTGTGAGCGCTGCAAATGCAGGTGGTGGCAGTTTCATAGGCGGATATTTGAAAACCTGGACAAGTAACTCCAAAAATATCATCACTATACCACTGGAGGAGAGTGAAGAAATGGCCCCGACCCTTTAAATTGTAGTGTTACATTTGCGTGGAATAACTTTATAAAATGGTGGCATTGCTTTAAAATTCTGTGATTATGGCAAAGCACATTTGCAATGGATAAATGAATATTTCTAAGACTAACCCGAAGCTTCCAAACATGGAAGGTTCCAGGGCCAAACTCAGATGGACAGATATGAAATGAGCAACAGATGGCTAGAATTGATGAGGAGAGGAAAACGACACTATTGAGCAGAGCCGAAGAGGCGTTCGGGCTGATTTCAGTGCTCATGTCTCCATCATAATAAACCATTCATTTCACCAGTCGGGGGAGAGCACTCCTTAAAAAGGAGAGCCAATATCTGCTCATTCCAGAGAGATTTACCGGAGATATCTATATCCTTTTACACACACACATACTCACATGTACACTTCAGAGGTGTTAAGAACTCTGATTGACTGCATTAATTTCCTGAAAGACGAAAGCAAGCTTTATCTTTACCAGTACACAGCTTTAACTGTTCTTTATGGTATCTTTCATTTAAACCAAATTTTGAGGCTGCACCAATCAATATTTTTTAATGAACCGAAGGTCAGAAGACTGTAATCTAAGAGAAGTTGCTTCTAATGACAAACTCACTGAAGTCTGCAGTTCTTCTTGGCTTGCAAAGCTGTTTTAGCATCTTTCAGTATTGTTTTGGTTTAACTATGCACTAAGCATGCACTAAGAAATGTGTTGCTTCAATCCACACGGATTGGACATCCACATAAAAGGTGTCAAATTTCTCCTTTAACCAGCATTAATGATGGACCTGTTTGATTCAAGTGTCCCGCTATGCATTGACAGTTTAACAGTGAGCCAGCACGCACAGTAACAAAAAGCAGCCTAAAATGACAGCAGCTAAGAGGAATTCTGCTGTTCATTTTATTATATAAACCTGCTGTGACATGTCAAAATGACTTCTGTGAAAAAAGCCTTTTGTCCGGTGAGTGCTGAAATTTAACTTAACACATAGAAAAAGCCCAAGATCACACGCACACACACACACACACTATGGATTCCTACTATATATGGTTGACTCATTGTCATACTCACTCCTGTATCGAATGTAGGGAATGATTCACCGTGCAAAGCTCGGTTCTCTGGAAGCTCACAGCAGAGACCATGAGGAGACCCGTTACCTAGCAACCACTGTGGTTGTCTTATGCTCCAGGTGTAACTTCCGCGTAGAAGGTAGCCCCATGTGAACCAAGCAGGCGCTACGCTATTTGAAGCCCTGTTATTCTTGTATTTCAAGAAAACAATGAGGAACAAAAGGATGCTGAACACACACTGTTTGTGCAGTTAAGGCAAAAAAAAGAAGCAGCTGGTGAGCTTCAAGGTTTAAGAGAGAATATCAGGAGCTCAAGCGGTTTTCCCTGGTATCACATTGACTCATCAATCAAGCCTCACTCTGTCTCTCTCCCCACACTTTCACATTCTGTGATCAGTGTTATAATTAATCAAACAGCACCACACAGCACTCTAATCAATCTTATTTCTTACTGTAAGTTTCAAGCCAGACATCTTTGCAACAAAGCAAACAGTCAATCATCTGCAGCTCGAGCAAGTTTGTGGAAGCGCAGGGGCAACAATCCTCCCGGCATGAAATATATTTAATTTTACTTATCTCTATCTAGTCTTAAACATCAGCACAATTGCACACACAGAGAGACACACACACACGTCAAAACACATGCACTAACTTGCAAACATCATCATCATACGCTAGTGCTCATTTAGACACAAAAAGATGGTCCCTAAATTATCCGTTTGATATGCTTTTCTTCCCTCCCCATCTACTCACATTACATTCAAAGTCAAACTTGAGAATTATATCTAGATTTTTTACTGAATTTATTAATGTTTTTGTATGAAAGGTTAGGGATCTGTAGTTTATCCTACAATTTGCACATGCATGCCTCTAAGTTAGTACAAGCCTCTGAAAATGTATTTCTCTGTGACCTGAAATACCCTCGACTAAATGTGTAACAATAAGAGTTGGAAAAAACATCCTCAGACGTCATTAAAAAAGTCAGTTAATCTGTTTCATCACTGCGGTTTGGTTTTGATTGACAGCGGTCTGGCAATATAAGCAGACAGTCACAACCGTCAATAGAGTATTATTGAAGATTGCAACACCTGATGTAATTCCTTTTCTCAAACGTACATAAATCACTTTTCTCCAACTAAACCCCACCCACTTAAAACCAAACAAATATCTCTGACAATTCCTCTAATTTGTGTAACCTGATAAGCATTTTTAAAGTGAGCACCCTTAGCACGGTATGAGATCAACACGTCCATGCAGACTTTTTGTTATTCTTCTGGGTTAAAGTCCTGTGTTTGTTAGTCCCACCTACCCTAAATTTACCTTTTTGTTCTTTATACTTCATAATCGTATGTGGCCTGTGCTCTAACACTTCGTAATGTCACTTCAGCCTTGGTTTCCTTCATAATTACTGTGACTACTGGTAACTACAAATGTAGTTATGTGTCATTTGAAGCCTCTGGGGTTGTTTTTGCAGGAGGACAGTCTTAAAATGTCTCGTATAAAGTAACCGTAATAAAAGTGTTTGAACTTTGGCAGAAAATTTGGATATCAATGAAGCACCACATTGCTCAGAGTAAGAAGCTTATATTGCTAAATCTTGGGCCCTAGTTCTAACCTTTCTAAACCTACACTGAATGGAATTACAAGGAAGAAAATATATACAAACTGGCAGTAATGGCAGACCAGTGAAGTTATGGGTTATTCTTGAATGTGGCGGTGTTAAGGAAAGCGACAGTTCTATAATACAGTTTCAGTATATATATAATATGCAGGTTTAGAAACCTGTCTTCACTGCGACATCTTTCTTTTTCTCATGGAGCAAAAATCACACATTTTACTGCATATGAATCTGCCTATAACCTTAAACAGCTACCTCACGTTGCGACCACCACCACCTGTCTCACTCCAAACAGTTCTCCCATCCTCGGTTATATTTTGATACAATAAGTGCGATGATGTTTAATTACTTGAAGGATTCTGCTTCAAATAGCTCCAGGTATACTTCAGCCAAGGATCTGTTCAACATTTTAGTGAAGTGGGTTCTAGACAGAACAACTATTGGCTCCCGGGAGAGACAGGAAAGAAAGAGAGGGAGAGAGGGGGGTTTGAAGTGGTACTAACTGAGTTGAGGTCTTAGGGCTGGGAAACAGTGCCATCTATTGATTGTACTTCCTGCCTGCTAGAACGCTGCAGCGATGCATACTTAACACACATACTGTCTTTTTTTCCCCACCCATCATGTATGCACTTCTCCCTGTGTCTTATTCCTCTGAGACACAAGGTTCGCTCAATATTCAGAAACTTACTGCAAATACTACATTGGAATGCAGGTTTGCTGATGTTGGAGAATATTGATGAAATGTATATGCAGGCTAGGGATGAGATCCATTTATTGTTTATTTTAGATTCATATAAATGTATAATAGTTTGTGCTGTTTGTTCCATTTCTGCGTCATACAAATTCTATTTTCTTCTATACAGACAGTGTGTGTCTACTGTGTCTATCAGCCATGTAAGACCTCGCTACAGTCGATATCTCCAGCACTCTGCACCTCACACCAAAACAGTCTAGATTGATAGATAGCTCTAGAGGGAAGAGGAAAAACATGAGTTTTTGATTTTTGGGGGAACTGTCCCTTTAAAAGACTTCAAATCTGTAAGATAAAGTCAACAATTCAATCAACAATTAACAAGAATTAAATGAATTAAAAGTATTTAGTTTAAATGGCAAAGAAAGGATCATTTTAGGTCAAATACTTCCTTTAAAAACCACATGCATGTGTCATCAAAGCACCACACAGTGACTTGTAAATGACCACCGTGACGATTCATTCATCAACAGCTACTACTGTATCATAAGGTCTGCAGGCTGCTTCTCAGTCCGACAGCTGTATCTTCAACAGCAGACACGCTCTTCTGGGAGCATGAACTTCCAGACTGTCACAGTTCTGACATCACAGAGGTCTGTAGGAGTTTGTGACAAGATTAGATGAGAGTGGACTTATTCACCAGCGCCATGGTTGATATTCACAGTGAAAGACAACCGTCAATGCCCAACTGCTCACAATGCTAATTTCTGACACATCTCTGTGAATTTGATGCCAGATCTGTGGTGACATGCAGTGACCAGTGGAACTGTGCATCATAGTTCACATTGGGTAATCGTTATATAGAAGGTGGGAATAGCGCAGTTAATACATGAGTCATCAGCAGTCAAAGACACAGTCCTCTCCAAACTGATAGTTAAGTATACTATTTATAGTTTATATTGTAGGTTTGTGACTCCCTCAACTCCTGAAACATATTTTCTCTATCCTGTGGAAACCATGTAACTTAAAAACTTTTCACGAGTAATGAGACCCTGTTTGTACCTTTATGACGATGCATTTTATTAGATAAGCCAATGGACTTCTGAAAGGTTTATTTACCAAACAACCAAATAATGTTGATTTCATGTCTCCAGTAGGGGCCCCTAATTAGTAACAAACGTTTTGGTAATATTAGGCCAGATATTTACTTGCTTATTAACCAACGTCTGGCTGCACTGTGAAGTTTTCGTATAGTAGTAATGGATTTTCATTATCACAGCAGAAAAAGTGACGGTGGCGTCCTCATAGATGGTATACAATGGCCCCTAAATCAAGCATGTTGTACTCAACAGTATTCAATGATAAGTACTGCATCTTCACTGTCCCTACTGTTCATGTGTGCGTTGCATCTTGCGGCTGCATCTTGCTAATTACTGAGGACGTGCACTTCCAACGCTCCCATTGTTTTTTAAGGGATTACCAACAGTTGTAATACCATTATTTCTAAATAGAAATGATCAACACCAAATCAAACTGGCAATCCAAAACCTGCTCTTTTAATGACCTATATAACTAAAATGTAAAGTGGGAAATTCCTTAGTTACTATTTATTAAATTCTGTATAAAGGATTCCTTATTGTAAAGTGGTCAATCTCATTTTGCCGTTTAAATATTTTGCAATAAAAGGACAAAATATGACATGTTTAGCGTCAAATATTTTCATCCTCCATCGAGACTTTAGCACCATCATGGGTGCTCCATAATAATGCTATCTGATAAGCCGACACCTTATGACAGCATGTGTATATTACTTATGCCTTTGATGGGTTGGTACATGCAGCTTCTCAGAACGATGAGGCCACAGGGCCGGTGATTTCTCTGGGGAGAAGCAGGATGTCTTGGATGAGATCAGGCCCGAGCAGTGCCTCGCTCTGACACGTGTCAGCCTCGATTAGTTTTGACTGTTCAATGCGATGACCTCTCCAACTGTAATCTACCGGTACCGGCTCTGACAGATTAACAGTGCTATTAATGTCTAGATGTTTCTTTTGCCTCCGGAGAAGACTCACAGATTATGTTATTGATCAGGGATGTGTCTTTCTGCTGTTGTGGCTTCTCAATGAGAGAGGTGTTTCATGTCGGGTCAAGGCTAAAAGGTAGGCTGACACTTAAGAGCAGTCGGTGGTTTGAAGGTGGGTGTTTTGTGATTATGTTCATAGAAACATGTGCATCACATACCTTGATCTTATGTTACAGTTATTGCGACCTTACTGACTTAAATAAAGTCTTTTTTTTCCTTTCCTGACCAGTCATTCAGCTCTCTTCAGTCTGCTCATCACTTCATGTGCACACTCGACCGTTCTCCATCCTGGTCTTTCTCCTGATGGCAGAGAGATTATTTTTCCTCTCCAGTTATTCCCCACTTTCCTTTGGAGTCTGAAAACTCATCTCTTCATGAAATACCTCATGTCATCCTCGCCTCACTGAATCATTTCCCCTTTCTCCACACTCCACCATCTTCCCCCTCTACACTCCAATTGGTTCTTTAAAAAAAAAAATCCCTTCCGCTCCACCTTTGCAGGTATTTTTTTTATTTTTTATCTATCCTCATTGCTTCTCTCCCCCATGTATATTATTATCAGCTTGCCACAAGCAAAGTAAGCACTCCATGTTTATGGTAAGAGAGGTGATATGGGGTTTGGTGCTCAGTATACTGATGCAGTCTTAACAGGTCAGCTGAAGAACTATGCACAAGAAGATTACATGTCGCTTTACCTGAAGTATTAAAACTAAATAATTCACTGGTCAGGATATTTAAGATGAAAAATAAGTCCCACAGTTTCAAGTGATCAGTGCTGCTGCAGTGAAAGGTAGGTGCAAGAGCCCCATCTAGTGGTCACAAATGCATTGTGGTGTTTAAAGCACTATTATAATAATACAATATTGTGATAGAATACCATAAAAAGTATTTTTCATTCATTTATAGCCAACAATGTACAGTAGAGTAATGTCTTGGTTTATCGACTTACTAGTTATCCTATTTGTTTATTTTTTTTATTTAAATTACTTGGTTAAGCATTTTAAAATCTGCTATAAAATGCACAAATATGCAGAATGACAGTACGATACAATCACAATCACTAAGATAGAGAAAATAAATTAATGTGATAAAATATCATCCATGCAGTTTAATATTTGAATATGACAACATCACAAAAATACACAAAGACTTAACTCACATACTTAAATTGTGACCAAAAGCAGGGCGATGTATCCTGAAGCCATTTCACTGCAGATTTGACTGCATGACAGGTGCAAAATATCCCTCTAATATAAAGTTTTATTTTCTTTCTCAGCAGCAGCCTGATTCTGCCACAAACACTGAATGCAACATTAACAGTTATAGCCAGTGCAGCTAATTCATCTGATTCCAGTTTATATGAGTCTCTATTACCAAAACATATTGAAAATAGGATAGTTGGGTAATTCTGTTACTATATATCTAAATTAGTACTATATATACTAAATATTACTACTCAGGCCAGGCAAGGTAATGCAGCCTCTGCTCACTTACAGCATCATGCTAGCTGACCTGGCAACAATACTGGCTACTCTACCTTTAACAGAATGTGAGAGAATTGGGTCATTGTGGGAAAACATGGCCCCTCAGAGTCACTGCTGCCAAATGGTGTAAAACCTGAAGTGACCTGCTGTAATTCAATTTGTCTGGAAAAGAGCGCTAGGTTCGTTTCATAAGGTTTTCTAACCGAGCTGTGGCTGGCCCACATTGTCTGGCACCTGTAATACCCTTGTCTTTGATCATGCCGAGGCTTATGGATCCCTGCTGTGTGCTTCTTTCCCCTCTCTGCTGTGGGCAAACTACTCGGTAAATAATAAAAGTAGAAAAAGTAGCCCGGCTGGTCATTTAAGTTCTGGAGAACTCTTTACTTTACTGAGGTAAGAGATTTACTTGATGAAATTACAGTGACAGTGTGTGACACATTTTCTATTATCCTCTTTAAAGTTGTCATGAGTCATGGCTGAGGATGATTGTTCCATATACCTGTGACATATAGTTTTACATGTTTTTATTCATTTTCCCACTTTAATCTCTGATGTATTATGGTACTATGTTAACAGTAGTCATTGGATCGGTTTAAAAAGTCTCCAAACTTTCAAAATTATGACAACATGAGAAAAAATGTAGTCTGGTAGAATTGGACCTTTAGTTATATGGGAGACTGCATACATTAAAGTCAAATATAAAGGGTGTTTTTGGTTGTTTTGATCGCATTTAATGCTTTTATTTCAGATATTTGTTTTACATAGACATACAACAAGATTCAAAATGTTCTAAATTGTATTCTTGGCACTTGTAAATACTGCTATTTGGCTTTTGTCCTATGAGTTCCTCTCTACTCCTGTGAGAATCGCCACCCTATTATCGTGAAAGTGTTTCCCCTGAGGTCCTCAGAGCTGTGTTGTCAGAGGCAACAGCTCCTTGTGGGGTCTCTCAAGGCAAATTGGTCCCAGGTGAGGGCCAGCCAACAAGAATAGTGTCTTAAGGAAAAAAAGCAATCTGGCCTAGACGGAGCATAATGTGGCCCAGTCACAGTGCCAGGCCCGGGCAGGCAGAGGGGGAGGTTAGTGCTTGTGGACTCCATAGAGTATTGTATACACATGAAGTGTGAATAGATTGATTGGGAGGCATGGTCTGATTTAATAATGAGTTGTGTTGCATTGTAGGCTGAGGACATGGAATCCCAGCTGATTGTGCACAAAGTCTCTATAGCAGAGGAGGCTGCTCCGAGTTGTGGTCTGGAAGGCATTGGTGCCCGTTGCAGCAGTAATCCAAAATCCCACCAGTTGACTTCAGTGGTGAAAGAGGAAGTCAAACTGAGGCAGGACTATGGCCTTAGCTTTATTCACCATGAGGCTGTGAAGTCAAGGTCCTTTCAGCAACATCACAGTGATTCAGGAGCAATAAAACCAAACACCCGTGTGCCCCAGTACCGAGCTGAGGGCAGAACATGATTTGTTTTCCACTAGCCGATATTCAAGCCCATTCAAAGCCCAGTGGACACCACCAACATTATATTTATCATAAACTACAGCACTCAAACAGCACTTTGCAGATATGCAGCACCTTACCACAATCCTCCGGTCTTCTTTGCTGTGTTATTACGGATTGATTTATCTGCCGAAGCTCAGTTCAATATTACTTTAGATCAGCACACACACAGAACTTCCGTTTACTATGTTTATAATAATGATTTTATAATAATGTGTATAGCAAGTTTAATTTGACTCACATTAAACGTGTGGCAACTCAAATAAATCATGTAAAATAAACAGGATACAATATGTAGAAACAGACTCGTTGCCTGCTACGGGTCTCTGGAGACTCAAAATGAGTGTTCTGGGTCCTGTGGAGGCATAAATATGCCGAACCACAGGCACACTAACTCATTTGGAAACTTTCATAACAATCAATCGCACAGCAGAGTTCAAGTCTGCTAAAAAATAAAACTACACAATTTTTGTTTTACTTCTCACCACCTCATTTGTCAGCATCTCAATTCAGAAAATTCCAATGTAAAGATATAAATCTTTAAAAACATAAATATAAAGTTTCAGAAAATTAGCAGTCTACATAGTGAATGTGGCACTAGTTTAATATTTTAATACATTATTAGAAGAGTGTTTCCAGAGCAAGACATCTTGGATTGGAGGCTGTTGTCATAATCCACTTTGGCTTTTCAATCTATAGGTGCTTTGTTAATTTAGACAGGGCTTTTGAATGCATCCTCCAAGGAGCTTTGTACAGGGGACGGCTGGTTCCTGGGTTGTTGGGATGAGCCATCCAGTCTTGTATAACTAGAATAAAGGTTGTGTGCTTTGTCACCAATTCTGTTTGTGAGTCTCAAGATGCAGCCAAGAAGGGAGACTGCAGCAGGGTGACCTCAGGATTGCATGGCCCGCTTTTTGCCAACAGTGTAGTAATGTTGCCTTCATACAATGAAGGAGTTTAGAGCCAAGTAAGAAGCAGCTGAGCATACAGTCTGCTTTAAAGTGTGAGGCCTCTGCCTTGGCCTTTGGATTCGGTGTGATTTTCTGCTTCAAGTGGAGTTCAAGTATTTCAGTCTTGAGTGTACTGTAAGATTGACAGGATTATACTTCACGGTCAGAGTCAAGAGGAAGTGAAATATTATATTTTGGGCTGAATCAGAGTTGCTCTGTCACCATTATGCACCTAAACTAACCAGGATGGGACCTTTAATTTCCTCTCTGCGCTGTTATATCATTCCTCATAAGTCACAGCTGATTTCTTAACTTCATATTTTCACCTTTAAGCTGTAGGTTTTTACACAGATTCTACATCATTTTATATTCAGTAAGAAGTAATATAAGCAAATCAAATAATTTCCCATCCTCCTTATCTAGTGTTCATTGATGAACACTAGAGGGCGTTGGAGTATTTTTCCCCCCTTTCACTGGATCACAGAAGAGTGACTTTGGCCTTGACCTCATAAAAACAAAACAACCATTTATGGATTTAGATGCTAATTAGTGACGTACATACTTATTAAAAAGTCAAATGATTGCATTCATTTTGAGGTTTTGTACTGACTGTAGCTCTCTTTAATCAGATGTTATCTTACACAAAATGTTCTCTGTGTCTCTGGCTTTGATGTCTGTTGGGACTCATACAGTTACACAACACTGACCTCTCTGCAGCTGCTGCCATTTTCCTCTCTCTTGACCTTTGACCCCAAAGCCATATCCTCCTCTTTATTGACACATTAATCTGAAATTGTGTGCATGTAGTGGCACCTGGTCCCTGCCATGAAAATAACACACACACACACACGCACACATGCTGCCTGTCAGTAGGTTTAGAGACAAATAGTTTTTCAAATCTCCAGATGCCTTTTATCTACTTTCTGTCATAAGATGGTCTTTGCTTCTGAGCTATTGGGATCCATGTGATACTTGAAAAATGCCTCCGCACTGAATTCAGGATGAGCAGAGCCTAATGTTGACATGTTTTATTGTGTATTTCTTAATTTCCTTTGCTAATATAAATCCTAAAATACAGAGATTAGAGCAATATGTTCAAATTTTAAGACATTAGGATCAATTAATGTCTGTTTTTTTCTAAATGTACAGTAGCAGAACTAAAGCATTGTACTTTAAATTCTTAAATTGAGGGGCCTATTCATAAGGCATGTGATTTCAGCCTGAATCCAGCCAAGCTTTGAAACTGATCACATGCTTTGCATTGTTTTCTTTAAGAGTGGATTGTTCGGCTAAGTGATTTTCATACAAATGCCTGAGGATACTTATTCCTCAAATCCCCCATAAACTGCATGATATTAGTAGCTTACCAAAAGTACCAAAAGAAACAGTCAGCGGAGGCTTAAGCGTTATCGCCAACCTGATTGTTATTTTTAATTTAAAAAGAGGGATTCTTGTCATTGAGGGATTTTCTGCTTTGTCATTCTGTACAGGATTTCCCTCGGCGGGGGAAAGAGAGTTTCCTATTTGCTTTCTGCTAAGCGACTTCCTCCCTCAAAGGCTGCTCAAACAATACATCCAACACAGCTGGCTTTTAGTTTGAAGTATCCCTCAGATGTTGCTGGAAACTCTGGTGGTATTTATATGGATTTGAATGAAATGAGGTAATAAAAAAGGAGTGAATACAATTATAAAAACCTTGGCAAAGACTCAGATGAGGCCACTCACTTTATTTAGTTTCTATTCACTCTATTCTTCAAATCTAGTTCACAATTTTGATACTAAACTGTGATTTATTAAACGTCCCATATTTATGCAAATAGGTGCCTGTGAATTTTTCACTGGAAAACACAATAGGACAAAGTCTTACCTGCTCCTAGTTCAAATGAGATGCTGATACATAGACTATTTTACACAGGTTTTATGCCAAAGGGTTTCCGAAAAAGGACATTTGGATACTCCAACTGGACCTTGGTAGTCATGTTTACATACCTCTGAATAAATGGCCATAACTTTGAATACTTCAACCTACAGTCATCATTTTTGGCTCTACTGCAAGGTGACAGTTTGAGAAATCCTATCCTAGATTCACTGTCGGTATAAGTTAAACATTTATTATGATAAATGCATATACGGAAAGCTGGTTTGGTCATCTGTTCGGGATACTTTCTAACAAACTATATATGTGGCTCTATGTACATTTAAGGCCAAAAAGCTACTGATTGGCCTATAAAAACTGCCTTGTCCCTAATGAGAGCTTCTTAAATGTGACAAAGATAGACTTATTAGTTTCTTTTGCACTGGCTTCAGGAATTAGGCTACTGTAGTTAAAAAGTGGGTTAACTCATCCCCAGTCTGCCCGTTACTACTGTTTGCCCTGCTTTTTGACAAGCTGCAGTGACAGTGTGGCTCAGGTCTGTGCTGTGCTGAGCTGTGCCAGGTGGTGACGCAGGTATGTAAGAGCCTGGCAGGGAACGGTGGTGAGTTTCCACCAAGAACCCACCAGGCAGAGAGTAGAACTGGCATTGACCTGTATAATCCAGGCTCACTATTTGGCAGAAATAGAGATTCCGGCTGTGTATTTGCTGCAACAAGGCCACATATATTCATGTCAAGGACTAAAACAGCTGTCTATGTATCTTTGTGTGTGTGCTTTATTCATAGACTGTATTGAACTGATTTAGCTTGTATCTTAGGTTTAGATCATCTTTCAGTCTTTGAGTGCGGTTTATCTTTGTCTTATCAGCTCACTCTTACAGCTCTGTGAAACTGATTTAAGGATAGGTGATAAAACTTTATTTAGGTCATGGAGATATAAAAAGGACTCTAAAGCCTAAAAAAGACTGGAGGAATAAATGTTTTATATTTTTAACTAATAAATAGTTGCCCCCTTATCTCATAATACTTTTAATGTGTAAATTACCAAAAATAAATAAATTCATCAAACAAAATTTGCAGTTCGGTTGCCAAGTGATTCTGAGTTGGTTTCAGCTGGAATACTGTTTTGCAGCTCCCTCTACTGGCACAGTTTAATAGCAGTTGCAGCTTAATTGACATTTTTACACCCACTGACAGACGTCTTATATGTTTTCCCTAAACACCCTTGTTGGAGCATTATCACTGAGGCTAACTGTTGTGTTTTGCTGTATGTTTGTGTGTATTTTAACTAGATTAGTTGGGCTTGTTTGTTAGACTAATGTTGTTTTTTCAAAGGTGATATCTTCATCATTTACTTGCCACGTCAGGGAG
>CAFUXE010001590.1:26085-44279 GCA_903364295.1 Serranus cabrilla | reverse complement strand
GATGCATTAGTTTTGTGGAATTTTACTAGTTTTCCTACTTTTCCAGTCAGAAATGAATAAATATCTAAAACAGACCCTTTTTTATGTAACTGGTGTCATGTAAAGTCAGACAGCAATAATAAGCTTTCTTGGCTCAGTTGTTGAGTGCCTATTGGATCAAATATCATAATCCTGATCCCATAGGCATCCAGGGATTAAGCGAAAAACCAAGCAAGTAACTAAGAGGTGGGGGTGTTTGTAAAATACCTTGGTCTAAGTATCCTTTATGGTAACTTATCTAAATTGTAATGAATTAAATCAATGAAACATGTTACAGTTTAACAGTTGTTTTCAATGAAACCCTCAAAGGCCAACTTGCTGATTTCAACATTTATGGAAAGTGTGAAGCTGTTAACCAACTCCGATAGTGAGAGTAGATGAGTTTATCTATCAGTGGTGGAAAAGTATTCAGACCCCTTACTTAAATAAAAGTGCTAATACCACATGGAAATTACTCCAATACAATTCCTGCCTTAAAAAATGTCTTAAGTAGAAGTACAAAATGTACTTAAAGTATCAAAAGTAAAAGTACTCATTATACAGAATGACTGCACTCCGATTGTTTTATATTCCAAATCTATTGTCAGATTATTATTTATGCATTTATGTAATCAGCATTTTCATTTTCTCAAGGTTTAATTTAAAAGTATGATCATTTCTAATCTAATTTCTAATTTATTTTATCATGTTTTTCATGTTAAATCTTGACCTGATAAAGTTACTAAAGCTGGCAAAAAGTACAATATTTTCCTATAAATGTAGTGGAGTAGAAGTATAATGTTAGATAAAATGGAAATTCTCAAGTAAATTACAAGTACCTCAAAATTATAATTGTCAAGTATGTACTTAGTTACTTTCTACCACTGCTATTTGCTTTTGTTATCATACTGAATTAATATAATATGAAGATTGTTTTTTTTATTATATATCATTACTATTATAAATCATATCCAAGAAAAACGTTCTTTGTTTTCTGTTTGAACACATTTAGGTCACCGAGGATGAGTGTAAACTTCACTGCTTCCAGCTCGTGAATATGTGACCGGTTGAACCGAGAGCATTAGGACCCTGCGGCGGAGGGCTTCCCCTCTCTCATTATCCGTTGATTTGACAGCTCGCGCGGCCGACCAGTCAGAGGGAGGGTGTGAGGTGGAGAAGGAGGAGGCTTGCGGTGTTTGGTGCGGTGCGCCGAAGTTTTGCAAAAAATTGTTTCGTTGTTTGAAAGCCAACCCGGCAGGTCCACTGCAATGTCTGTCACTCACAGCCGCTCTTTCTTCGACACGTTTCCGACCGGATAATCCCGAGCTGGCGTTTGGATTAAATGCTCCTGCTGTGTTTTTGTAGGTAGCATAATCGATTCATCGGAACAGCCAGGACTGGGGTCCCCTTGCTTCTTATTATTGTGTTTTAGCGTTTGGACTTGTCACGAGCAACCGGTGCAGCACACAGTGGACTGGACGTGGAGCCTGGAGACCCACACGTGTATCCTCCTTCCTCCGGCTGCTGCGGACACATTAAATCCTTTGGATAAAAGTTGATTTTGCTGCTTGGGATTTCCACTTAAAACAGGAAGATGTCGCTAAGCAGAAGTATTGAATTTGAACACTTTGAGGAGCGAGAGAAGCCCCACCGGACACCGAGGACCAACTCGGTCTCCGGGTCCCAGTCAGGCTCCAGAGGAAACGGTCTGGTCCCCAGCCCGGCACATAGTGCGCACTGTAGTTTCTACCGCACACGCACCCTCCAGTCCCTCACCTCAGAGAAGAAAGCCAAAAAAGTGCGGTTTTACCGCAATGGAGACAGGTATTTTAAAGGGCTGGTGTATGCCGTGTCCAACGACAGGTTCAGGTCGTTTGATGCTCTGCTCATGGAGCTCACAAAGTCCCTGTCGGACAACGTCAACCTGCCTCAAGGAGTCCGGACTTTATACGCGTTGGAAGGAGGCAGGAGGGTCACCAGCCTGGATGAGTTAGCAGAGGGTAAGGCTGACACCACAAATCATGAAACAAGATCAATAATTGATTTGCGATTGATACATTGATTCAGACGTGTAATTGATTTTTATAAAAGCTAGCTGCTGCCTACAGTTATGGTTAAATGGTGCATGTAAACTCTAATGTAGCCTCAGGCAAGTTATAACAGAAGTTTAAAAGGTCACTCAGAACATGTTCACTTTGTCTAATGCCTCTGCTGTCTACTTTTTAATTTAATATCTAAGTTGCCAATCAGGTCAGATCAGATCTACCATACCTAAATCCATCAATCAATGAAAGACATTACAGTATAATGGATGCAATACAGGGCTTCCCTCCCATCATTGACATAACTGTTCTGACATGTGTGACCCAGTGCCGTGCATGCAGGAAAGCAGACCCCTCCTCAGTCCAGCTATACATCTCCACAGGCTGCTGCTAATGTGCATTGATCTCAGCTGGCCTCTCTCGCTCCCTCCCCCTGTTTAGTATGTATTTGTGAGCAGAGTTCGTGTGGGCATGAAAGTGCCTTGTCTAGCTCTAAGTGCAGTCCTGCATTCACAAGGAATGTGTGATGAATGTGTATGTTGTAGCCTTTTAAATTGATCTCACCCTTGGGGCTTGAAAGATGAAAGTTTCCCTCCCCCATCCACTATCTGTTCTTATCTTGTCATGTGGAGGTGAAATAATGGGGTTTGTGATTTAGCAGTTTGGAAAAAGTAATTTCTAAACTAAAAGTTGAATTTTAAAAGTAATATCTGCTAGTGAATGTTGCTATATACAAGATCAGTTGAGTCGTTTTAGTGAGGAGCCAGAGCATGGGCAGCATTCCCTTAACAAAAGTGTCTTAATAGATGAGTAAACAAGTTAACTGTGGTATTTTAGAGTTTTAAACACTGTGTCAAAGGCAGTCACACAATGCAAACACAATCAGAGCACAGTCCTCTCATACCCTTTCACTTTCCTGCAGTGTTATTCACCCTGCCGGGACAGTGACCTCTCAGTAATAAGTTAATCTTCATGTTCAGCCCTGCTGTGTGTCTGTCTGCACTGTGACCTGTCTGCAATCCTCTGAACATGAGAGGTTGTGGCTCTGCCACACGCGCTCAGGATCCACCGACCTCTTACTGCAGTCATTATCTTCGTATACTGGTCTATTTTCATCTCACATCCTCCTAAAACTTGAGACTCTGTGCTACACTCATTTCCATCCCTTGAGTCACTGGGGGAGATTTAGGCCAGAGCCTGATCTGAATTCTGTAGCATCAATAGGTTGGCAATTTGAGCAAAAGTTGTTTTGGTGCATTGGACGTGATACAGACGTTCTGCCACTGTACTTATGGGACACTGCGGCTAAATGAAGATCCTGAGCAGATATAAGCTAATTCTTAGTCTTATCTGCAGAATATTTGCTAAGTTTTGAGACATCTGTGGCTGAAGCTGTGTTGATGTCATATCAAACCCATTGTAACTACCAATTTCCAGTGTTCACATCAACATCCAAGTCATGGAAAACTTTTCGAGAGGCTTCAATAAATCAGATCTGGCCCATAGTAATAACACAGTGCCTTAAAACTAATCAAGCATATATGTCTCACATCATCCACGTCACCATTCAAGGTGAGAAATCAAATTCAGCATTTATAATGTTCTAATGCCAATACACAATATTTTTAACACTCACACGATCAACTCTGCAATAGCACAACTGTCTTATTGAGTTGTCTGATGACTTAAACTCATGCAAGTATATAAATATGGGTGTTTTTCCCATCTACATTCATGCCATATGACATGAACACAGCATGAGACTTGCTGGTTCTCTTAAAGAAACTAAGAAGTGTTTGCAGAAGAAGTTGGCCAAAGGGTGAATGGCATTTCCTTTTTGTGCATTGAAACAATTACCTTTTAAAACAGTAAGCAGCACCAGTTGGATAATCCACTGACCTCACTGTGGACAGTTTGAGGCATTTATGACTTTCATTACAAAATACTTCTGTGGATAATCCTGACCGGGACTGGGGCATTGTTTCAGAAAATTCCATTCAATCCAAATGTTTTGTGGCTGTGGCAGATATCTATAAACCTCTCCAAATTATCCAGCCTTGCTGCATGGCTCAGTAGCATGAGGGGTAAGTGGGAAAGTGTTTTTGTGATTTGGGTAAACTCGTATGCAAGATGCCCTGCAGGGGGGCCGCGCACCAGTGTCTTATCCTTGTGTACTCACCCATCTAATGGACTGAGAGGAGGGAACAGTACTGCTCAGCTCAGCAGTCTGCCTCCATTGATTGAGGCCTGCTGGGGTTCTTTTGTGTGAAAACCCAATAAGCACCACTCACATATGTGGCCCTAAAGGTTGGATGGGATTACTGAGCTAACCACTCAACTTGTAGGGTCTTTCCATAGTAGGGGGCTGCACCACACTGGTACGGTGCAGGTGTTGTTCTACTGCACAGAGAGGTAAAGTTTACCTTGGTGACATGTTGGAGATGGTCACGAACCACCGCTAGTCTCTTGTTCAGCTCATTGTGGCTGTTTGTGTTTATACTATTCCTCCCTGTAGTATTTAACCTCTGTATGTGGTTAATTAGACCTGTTTTATAGCACCACTAACTTGGTGACGAATACATTTATGTAAGAAGCTGTCAATTAGGACCACACCAGCTCAGCTCAGCTCGGGCAGCCGTGGCTCTCTGTCCAAACGGCTGAAGCAGGCTGACCTGGGCCCATTGAAGAATCCTATTGAACTGCTGCGCTGGTGGAAAAAAACACAGAGAGAGGTAGCAGATATTGAACTGGGTTTAGGAGGAGCTTTGTAGATTACTGAGTGGAAATGTGGGGGTAAATAACATGCTGACAAAGGGATTCTAGTTGGGACAATGGTGGGTGTGCAAGCCAAGGGGTTTACTGGCACCAACTGGTGAAATTTAGGTTGAAAGTGGACGGATGAATGAAGGCAGAACAACATTACAAATGTCATGTATGGATTTTCTGAATTCATTAAGTAATTTTCAAAAGGGGAAACTTCTGAGTGACCTATCGAGAGAAAAAAGAAAGAAACATGAACGCAACTTTGTCTATGAAGGAGGGACTCCCAACAATTTATGGCAGTGTTGCACTTTCATTAAGTTTTAGGACTCACAGGAGACAGATTAAAAAAGAGTGGTCAAATTTGAAACCACAGAAATCCTGATTTTTAATCCTCAGTATGAATCACGCTCCAAAAACATTTCCCACAATGCATCCAATAGATTTATCTTTTCCCTGGCTAGTAAAAGTTTGTTACGCAGGCTTTTTTGTTTTAACTTTGCCAACATAACCCTGATAACATCATCATGAGATCTATAATATTGTTCTCGTTTAGCGATTAGATTGCTGTTTAACTCTATTATTGTGCTCTGTGCTGCCTTGCCAGATGCTATGCTGCTGCAGTAATTGCTCCAATATCAGTATCATTGAAATAAAACCTCCAGGGCTAGCTGACAATCGAATTCTTGAATTAATGGCTGAAATAAAACCAACTTTTATCATGAAAACACTAAATTAAATAAAATGAATTTAAGTCAGTTTTAAACCTATTTCAGATAGATAGATAGAGAGATAGATAGGAACTCTATTAATCCCTCTGGAAGGTTCCCTTAGGAAATTGTACTTTGTTTCTTTTCAATTATATGTCATTAACAGTTTTAGGAGCCACTTAGACATGGATTTTATGAATGTCTCATTTTTTTTTTGCACTGCAGCTACATCATGAATGTATACTGTGATCAGGAAGTGGGACTTGAAGGCTGTTCTATAAGATTTAACATTTTTGTGTATAAACTTTGCTTGGAAAGTGATTAAGACCAGCAAACATTTCAAATTCATCTAAAATGTGGGACTATGGTATTTCTGCCCAAGGAAACCAAAACTGTGCTGCACATACTGGTCCAATTCCTTTTTACTGTGGTGAATATTATGCCAGCGAAACAGAAGGCATGCTGAGAAGATCATTGGTTCATGGGGTCACTTCATTGTTTTGGTGATGAGAAGTTTTATATTGCCTTAAACGCACTCTTTTATGATTTCCATTTACTGCCATCTCTTGGGCTTCGGATCATTGACAGATGTGGGACTGCTGCAGTAAAAGCTGCTGGACTGGTTAGACAGCTCTGTTACGGCTGACCTCATCTGTCGTCCACATGAGGACAGCAGCCAGTGGCGGCTGGTTGAGGCTCCCCTCACATCGCTGAGAGAGATGTTGCACCTGAGATCTCTGCACCCCAGGGATTAGGCTTGTCACCAGCCACCATCCGGGGGCATTTCAGTATTCTATCATCGTCCCCCGGATGAATGACAGCCCCAGTTATATTTTGTTTTAGTTTTCAGCCGTAGTCAGTCCCCCCAGCTGTGGCCTAGCCTTCTAATTAGCCTTTGGTTAATTGCAGGCTTAATAAAACCAGGTATCATGGGACAAACTGTCTCATATGGCCTTTTTTTCTCTGCAGCTTGTCTTGACACAGATCAGAAAAATAACATTTTATAGATTGGCTTTGATACTGTGTGTGAAATTAAGCAATTTTTGAAAAGATACTGACAGCAACTTTTTTTTAAAGTTGTAAACCAAGCAATTATAGGATGGAACTTTTAGCAGCTTATAAACTAGCTTGTGTTTGTGCTCCCTGGCCAGTCTCAGTGCTATGCACTTGATGACCCAGACATTTCCTCAACTTGGGCGAGCTTTTCTCCTCTGATTGCTTTCACAAAACATTCTGTGATATTTTTCCTCCAACTCCAACAATGAATATTTGCTAGAACAGAATTCACAGTATGATATGTTTTGTGAAGTGTCTCTTCCGCACAAGTTGCTTCTGAGAGGCGTCCATGTGTTTGTGGACACTTAAATACTTCTGCGATGAATGTAGCATGAACAGAAAGTATCTGTCACTTTCTCCGTCTTACTCACAGTGGAAAAGAACGGCGCTGAGTTTCTCATCCAACACTCAGCCTTCAAAACAATCACCAGACATTCTTGGTGTGGTTTGCATTTATCAGCCAAGCCCCTGTACTCGTCACATGACTTTGTTCTTAAGGGGAAACATTGCGTGTTAACTGTTGGAATGGAATGCAGGCAGATAAAACAAAATGCTTTGCTTTGGAGGAAAGCCAGTGCAGCAGCTCAACAGCTGAAAGGGAGAGAGGACGGTGTTACACTGGCCCGGCCTCTCAATGTGCCTTTTTGTTTCAACTGAGGAATGTTAACTCTTTGTCGTCCCACTGATTCTTTAGATTCCATGTGGACGCAGTATTTGAGTGTGCGTGCCATACGTGTCAGCTGCATTTTAAAATATGTGTTTGTGACACTGGGAGAATACCTACTCTGAAATAGGAGCTAAGAAACACCTCAAAACAGCATTCAAGGAATTCTGATCATTTTTAGTCACAGACACAATAAAAATGGTGGGTTTAAAACATGCTGTTTTTAGATCTATCAAATAGTTTCTCTGCTCTGAAAACACATATTATTTAATTTTAAAATATTTTTTGTGGCTCCTTGCTGGCGAGTCATTGTTTAGTGAGGTTATTCCAAAGCTTCGTCCATCTGTCTGTCCTTCCCATACAAGCACAAACAAAATAAATAAAGGAAAGTAGGCGCCTATTCTGGCAGGACCAGCAAGTCCTTAAATAAATAAATAAATGGTTGCCACTTGTGGAAAACCTTATCAGTAGATACAATTGTATATTTATTTTTTCAAGTTTAAGGAGATCCATGTTTTGACTCAATTCTCTCGACTAATTTTTGCCCCAGGTGAGAGTTACGTGTGTGCCTCCAATGAGCCCTTCCGACGGGTGGACTACACCAAGAACGTCAACCCCAACTGGTCAGTGGGCTGTAAGACGGGCACGTCCCGCTCCCTCACCTCTCTGACCACGCTGAAGAATGAGCTGCAGCGAGAGTCCAAGGAATTCATCAAACCCAAACTCGTCACCGTCATCCGCAGCGGCGTCAAACCCCGCAAGGCCGTCCGGATACTGCTCAACAAGAAGACTGCACACTCCTTCGAGCAGGTGCTCACCGACATCACGGATGCAATCAAGCTGGACTCTGGAGCTGTGAGACGGCTGTACACTTTGGAGGGCAAGCAGGTGAGTCTGTTATCATGCATTTTTGTTGTAGTTTAGGACATGATGATGGTTTTAGCTCTGGTAATGAGCAAGCAAACTCATACAGAAACCAGTAAGAGAAACAAAGTAGTCTTCTTCTTGCCAATATCCATGAACTCACTGACTAAAATTACATAACATGACGGTTGGAGGGAGTTAACTGCATTGTTTTCAGTGAGATGAAGTTGGATAATGTGCATATGAAAACCAGATGGAGCTGCTAGGCTGAGCTTTTTTAGCCAGAGGTTTTATCTCCAAAAAGCGCTGTGATTTATAGGCTTCAGCTGTGTCAGCAGTCTAGGTAATTACACCCCATTTAATCATCCATACATAATTACACGCCACGATTATTTCAACAAGGCACTAATGAATACACTTAAGAGTTCAGGCCTTTTGCCATATCCATCACTATAGTTTCCTCCCTACCTCTTCCCCCCATTAAGCCATTTGAGACTGTTTTTGCTATAATCCTACCCATCTGGGACGCATATATTGTAATATTTCCATCTGAAATTCTCGTTGAGGGTCCCTGGTGTTATGAGAGGAGGTGAGCTTGAACACATGGTGCCTCTAATCAACAAGATTTATATGACATTGTCTCATCTGGGAGAGGTCTTATGTAATTCTTATTAATTAAATTGCTTTAACTGCCAACGCACAGAATTATTTAACTTTGAAAGGAGAAAGTGATTTAAAGTCAGTCAGAAAACAAAAGCACTGGGTTAAAAATAAATCAGGAATAAAGACATGGGAGGAGGAGGAATGGGATCCAAACACATCACAAAAATGAAGTGTTTGGGTTTTTATTTTTCCCAGATTGACGGGAGATGGAATGAGCAAATGCTTGGTCACCTTATGTCTTAAATCTCTGGGAATGTTTTCAAGCTTATGTGAGACTGCAATATTCGTATTCATGCGTATTTGTGCAATATATTTTTATACTTTACATGTATAGAACATTTCATACACGGTTGCAATTCAAAGTGCTTTACAGAGAAAATAAGTATAAAACATAATTCAGAACAGAGTTAAAATAAATAGAAAGAAAGATAAGAGGATATAAATTAATATTCAAGTTCTCATAATTTTTGTGTTGGGTCTGTTGATCTTACTATCCCAACAGAGAAAGATCACATCCTGGTCCGGACCAATATTGAAAATGATTATTTTGTACCTTAAACCTTAACACACCATAAAGGTTTAAGGTTTCATAAATGTCTGGAAGAACATCAAATACTGTGAATGAAAGACTGTGTATATTAGTGAAAAAATGTTTGGGTCTTTAGTTCAAAATAAAGAAAAAGACTGTATTTATCAAAGCTTAAATCAAAATCAAAGATTGCTCACATATTTTAGAGAGCTTGCTTCAAATCAAAAGGACTAATGATTTGTTTTATTTGAAGATGCAGCTCACTGTGAAATACTTCTCATCATTGAAACTTGTTTTTGTGTGTTTGGGTTTCTTTAATGGTTTTTATGAGGGCAGTCTTTGTGCTCTGCATTGCTCCAAACAAAGATGTTATTGAACAAACAATGTTGTTAAAAAAATCAAGGAAGTAGTTGGCCGGAAATAATGTTTAAGAGGCTCATTACTTTGCCGGCTTTGTTGTTTATATTTTACAGCTTAAATTTCATTTCATTTTCAGTGGGTTGAACTTCCATAATTAAAGGTCACAATTGTGGCTTTGGGGTTCGAGTGAAATGAGTTTCAAACCACTCCAAACTGAATTCACTGAGTAATAGTTCCAGTTGACAGGAGAACGAACAATCTCCTGTCTTCAAATATTTAAACATCTCCGGTCTGATGTTTGCTTCCTGCAAGCCGACAGGAAGACAAATGACTCATGACAACAGTGATCCTTTTCACCTCTGACAGGGCCAGGCCAGCATCCTTTCTGTCAAGCCAGCACTGTTCAGGAACACAGCTTTTTAATGACGTGTTAGGATGATATAATAGTATGCATGACGTCTCTGTCTGGGGTGTAGCTACAAGAGTAGAAAAATGAAATAAGGTTTAAAAGTTAATCTGTTTTCCTCTATCCTGCGTGGTTCTATCAAAGAATATCATCTTTGTTTATAGAAAGCAGGACTGCTTGGTGAGACATGGCTTTCCACACTTTGGACAGTAAATAATGTCAGGGATTAATATGTTCAAAAACATGGCATTAAAATAAATAATTTCCTAATAAACGCACCGCCCACAGCTGCACACATGAATGCTTCTCGTAAGAATCCTGCTGGATTCTCCGCTGTGATTAATTCAGTCCCATATCTGTCACATAAACCCTTGATGTGTCTCTATTTCCATCTCGTAGTAAATTCCAACTAGATCAGCTATGCAGAGCAGCTGTTCTTTCCAGGCGTTTCACGCTGTGTATCGCCACAAGGAATGCTGCATTGGACTTTATGGGGTGTGTTCAAGTACAGTAACTGTGATGCCTGTGATACATTTATGACGTCCTGTTAGCTACTGCTGCTAGTTCAGTGTGGAGAGGTGAAAATTTGACTAACGGCTTGAAGTGATATTATTGGGAGGCAGCAGCATTCCTTTAGCCTCCTTTCTGAGGGTTTTTTTTCCAGCTACAGTCTGCCAGACGGTGGCAGTTTGTCAAAAGTTGTGAAGTGTCTTGGAATTTAACTGCTTTTTAGTGGTGGAACTAAAACAGAGCTCTGTATGTGTTGGAGTGTCTTTCATTGGTGTTTTACTTCAAACCTTTCTGTCCAAGTCCTCCTTCAACCCTGCTTAGGTTTTTGAAGGTTGCGTATCCGTCCACACAGCATATATAAAGATAAAGATCCCATTATTGAAGCTATTCTTTTCAAAATAAAACACACTTACTATACATTACGCTCCATCTCCAAAAACAAACCCATACTGTTGCCCTCCGACCTGGAAAGGAAAGTGTGGCCTGTTTCTATTAAATCAACATAGAGAACCAAATAGATGCAGCTGTCTTCATTGTTAGCAAAGAAATAATGTCAGAACAAGCCTTTAACAAACACCCAGTTGTGTTTGTGTATTGAGAAAGCCCCAGTCAGACAAGGAAACCATTGTTCTAAATGTGTTAACATTTTCTTTTCAGCAACATCCAACACTTCAAATGTGTCTTTGTAGACAAAGCTAATATCATTTGTTTTGGGTTGGGTTTGAACAATCTAATTATGTTCTAGTTTATCAGTAAAATCCAGATCAGGCTTTCTTTAATGTAGTATAATGTTAAAAAATATTCATAAAAGCCTTTACTTGAAACTCAATAGGTTGTGTCAGTTTGAGTAACAACCCTGCACCAGCAGCCAGACATTGGAAAGACGGTGAGTGTGTTCTTGCCATAATGTCTGATTCACGACTTAGAGAAGGACTGTTGGCTTTAGACTTACTCTCTTGGCTTCAGCAGGACTGTCTCCGAATCAAATTAGGAGTCTAATTCAGAGCTTTAACCCATTAAGCCTGTAACCTGATCCTGAGACCAGAGCTGGACACCTGACAATATCCTGTCCATGATAATCAAAGTCAGCTCAGTTTGAATGTTAAAGTCTCTCCTAAGTATTGCCTGAAGCTTTTCAATTCAAGTGCAAATAAATTGGTATATCAGACCGAATAATCTGTATTTCTAAATACTGCCTACTTGGAGAATTGAAAGGAAAAAGCTTTAATCTTTCAGCTTTTCTCCTGTCCTCTGCCCCCCTCTGCTTGATGAGGAGGTAACGCTCTCCCAGACCACACATGCCTCGATAATCTGACAGCTCGACTTGTTTGGATCCCTCTGTTACAGAGCCTGCTTACCTTGGAAAGCCTCTTTTCACATCCTGCATGGTGCCACAGTGGTGGCTAGAAAAATTGAAGGATGTTTTCCACATTATCACGATATGAACTATTATCTAACTAATTGTCTCCAACACATCAATTTTCTGGAGCTAAGAAAAGCTATTGATTTATTTCGCTTGGCAATACAAAGAATTTTCCATCAAGTTTCTATGTGTGTCCTCATACATTTAATGGAGCTAAAAAAAAAATAATAAAAGAATACCTTGGCTGGCTGTGAAGCAGAACATTTCCCTAATGTCAGTTCCTGTTAAAACAACACTGACATTTTGGGAAGCTTGTTTGCCTTCAAACCACCAACCAACATCAGATCAATATCAATTTCAGCAAGTCCAGAGTACAATTAACACACAGTACACTGGAGAGACTCCAAGTTTCTGCTGTGTTCATTCAATTTTATGGTCATTTTGGAGTCTGTAAAAAATCAGAGGCATATCAGTATTGGTGTACATGCTGTCTGATATTTGCCCTTATGAAAAATTTTTATACGCAATATATAATGCAGGAAATGTTGCTTGGCGTGATTTAGAAATGGTGTTTGCTATTCATTTTTCAGTTCTTTCTTAATAATAATCAGCAACTGACCGACAAATCTGTGCACAATCCACATCCAATAATACTATTTTTATTCCAGCTCAAAAAAATACTGAGTATTTATATTATTCAATTAATTTTCCCCTTTAAAATCAGAATCAGCCTCAAAAATCCCATATGGGTTGGGCTCTAAACGAAGGGCAATATGTATACATAAATGTTCATAAATCATGAAATAATGCTTGAAATAATAATCATGCACTGTGTCCTGTTATGAAAAGTAGTTTTCACCTTTAATTTAGCTACCAGTGCTTTGTTTCAGATGCGTATTATCATATTTACGGTGTTAGCAGTTCCATAAATCAGCATCAGTGTTAGCATAACAATCTGAACAAAGCCCCATGGATTCTATAAAAAGCTTTACTCTTCTCTCCTAAAAAGTAAAGCTCTTCACTCAGTCAACCATACACTAATAAACACACAAACACCCTCACACACCCTCACACACCCTCCAAATGCCTTCCAGCAGCAGCCTGCCATCTGCTCCTCCAAAATCAAATCACAGGTCCCAGCCACCCGGTCTGCAGGCGCTGCAGCCCCCCACACACTCCCACAAACACAGCGTCACACACACACACGCACTCAGCGGCCCCCCACTGGGGCCCTGGCCACCACCGGATAATTAGACCTATAAGCTGGAAGGGAGGGTTAAAGTGCAGCTGTCAGGTGTGTGTGTCTGTGTGTGTGTGTAGGGATGTGCACGTGTGACTGAGCATGCTGGTACAATACATCTCTGTCCACTCGCCCTCCTCGATTCAAAGATGCTCTTTTAGACTGAGTGTTAATTGTAGATGTTGGTTATCAGGGCCAGCAGAATCAGCTGCTGCTTCTCAGAGAAACCCCTGTTTTACATCTCAAAGCTGGCTGGGCAGGCGGAAAATAAGATTTCCCTACTTCGTATTGTCTAATTGATGCATTCATTAATTTGGGGAACAGTTAGCAGTCTGGTGTTTGCTAAATTACCTTTTTTTTAATGCAAAAATTATTTAGAAAAGGTTCAAAGGACAAAACAAAACAGAGTTGTAGAAAGGAGAGAGAAATACTTTAAACCCTGGCTCTTTTCTCACCTCTGCACACCTGGACAAGCACAGTGTGCGTGAATGTCACATTGTTAGTTTTGGCAAATTATCGTTATGGTCTGACACAGCGTCTCCCTAATCTGACATTAGAACAGTGTGAGGTATTGAACTTTTCACCAGGCAGTTCTGATTCTGGCACCTTAACCTCTCCACTGCAGTAGATTATCCTGTGAGGACTGAACGCCACCAGTAATCTGCAACTGACCTGGCTGCACCTTGTCAAGTCAGGGTGGTTGACTGATAGATGTGTCAAATAAAGATGGAAGGTGTGCAGGGCAGAAGAAGAGGGTGGATTATTATTTCCAGTCCCTGTTTTCCTCTACTTTTCTGTCCCCCCCTTCTCACCATCAGACTGTTTAT
This sequence comes from Serranus cabrilla, assembly GCA_903364295.1. Lineage (NCBI taxonomy): Eukaryota > Metazoa > Chordata > Actinopteri > Perciformes > Serranidae > Serranus > Serranus cabrilla. The sequence continues at coordinate 30,267 of CAFUXE010001590.1, read as the reverse complement.
CCCACTGTGTGGAGCATCTGACAACACTTCTGTTTGCCATAATTACACTGCAAAGTGTATTTTACAAACACCCTTCAGTTACATGATACTTTCCAGTTTAGGAAACATTTTTTGGACTCTGAGAACAGCTTTATGGTGCTATCCTCTTAAACTCAATGAGGATGTTGAATGGGTTGGTGGTTAGACGCCTGACATGAGGTCTGTGGTTAACACAAGCTGAAGAGATGTTTTTGTTTTGTTGTATGACATAAAATACATTAGTCAATACCCCCACTTGTGTAGTAGGCTACTAACCGCGGTCAGCTTGTCTGAAGTATATAGTGACATATAAGTCATGTGACCGTGATGAAGTTTGCTATAGCATTACGTTAGCTTTTTATTTTCATATGCTGCATTAACGATTCAAGCATAATATAAGTGGTGACTCGTCAGCATCAGAAACGTGTGTTTGCCACAGAGCTTATTTTCTGCAATGATCCGAAATCCAATGCAAATATAGGTGAAGTCTCAGTAGACCGCATGGCCGTGCTACTTCTGGGTTGGCCTCGAAAAGTATGTTATTTTGTTTTGTCTCTATAGGCAAGATCAAATGTAGCCTGGTTTAAATGTAATTTCTAACTAAGGGTTGCACCAGCCAACATATTTCCAACATAGGCTTAATATACAACTTAAATCTCTCACCTGCTTTAGTGGGTCTCTGTAAAGTATCATTTTTCATGGTGCATCGTTTTGAAAGGTGGGGCAACTTGGAGGATGAAGAGGAGCAATTTGTATTTGCTGTTTTTCTCCGTGATAGATTACACGCTCGGACATTTATGGTGACTTTGATTTATACTCGTGCTTTAGTTTTCCACAAGCAGAGCTACAGAGGATTACTGAGCTGTTTGCAGCAGGCTTCAGTTAAATGGGGAGGTTTCTGTAAACATGCAAAATAAAGTGCATAAATACCCTTGTAATTACCACATCGGCAAGCAAATATAAAAGGTTAGATTACTCCCTAAATAACCACTTCTAATGTATTACAGTTTGCAGTGTAGGCTTCCATCATGTGTTTGAACTGTTATGTTACCCTACTATTGTAGTTGTTTCACCGTCTTTCTTATCATATTTTTGTTGTTGTTTTATAATGAATGTTTCCTGTTTTTAGCCGTTAACCTCTTTGCTATCGTGCAGCAAGGCACAGGAAAGTCACAGTTATAAACAGTGCATAAAGAAAAGTATTTTTCCTTGAATGACCACAGGAAGTCAAAACGTAATTTTCTGCAACAATATTTTCGTCTTACGTCTCTGTGGTGGCACCAAACATCAACACAGCTTAAGTAGCAAACGTACTAGTTTAGTTTGCCCTTTAAAGTGAACACAGACACACAGCTGGTGCTGCTGGTTTCTGTCTGGCTGGCAGCATTAGATTCAGACACACTTCTGGCTGTCATATCCAAATCCGATGTCTGCTCCATCAAGAGAAAGTCTGTGATGGAGGACAAATCACTGACCATGAAGTGACCCCTCTTGTTACCCCAGAGTCATTTGGGAAAACTGCAGCCAGTTCATAGTTCCTGGCTGCCTTTTACCCGATGCACCCTCCGCCCCCGCTGTGACCCTGACACAAAGGTGGCAGCCAGTGTGCAGTTCTGCTGTTAAAACATTAGTCATCGATGTGGTACATCCCGTTTTTAGATGGATAAATACTCTGTGGGTGGTGTGAGTGAGTGAGTGATTGATTATTATTACATTTGACATTCACAAAGGCTCAGGGCACAACATTACATGCGATCTTGAATGCTGAGATAACATATAAAAAACGGATCTAAATGGAAAAAGAAGTATCGATTCATTTATTATTACAGTAATAGTTCCACAATCTTTTTTCAGTTTAATTTGTTTCTATATATTTATTGAAAATACTTGGCAGTTACTGACTACAATTTGTAGTTTTCAGTTAGTTCTGAAAGATCTTCGGTGTATTCTAATGCTTTTTAGCAGTGTACACAATGTTGTAGCAAAAAATCCCCTTGCTGTTCTGTCTGCCTCACTGAATCCTGCAAATTAGTGCCATTAAAAAGTCTGTCTTTTGAGTTTTGAGTTAAAGTCTGTGTTTTCTTTGGCCAGCATCGATCCAGTAGTTGAATAACAGCTTGTCAGACTTTATTCATCACTGCCATGGGTTTATTAAAGTAGATTTTCATTAGACTTGGAGCAGTAGCACAAGGAAACAACATGTAGGGATACACCTTCCATCTCTGCTCCTTACTGGCTGAGGCTTTACATAAGTTAAAGATACGTTATCTCTGTCCAAAGACATCCGCTTTAAGACTCCTGAAATATGTTTTCCTTTTCATTGAGTGATGTTATCAGGATGACAGCCAGTCTGCCCATTAACCAGAGGCTGGAACAGACCTGGACTGTTAACGCTGCTGAGCTGTAAAGGCTGAAATGCTCGTCTCTGAAATCTATAAAGGCCTTTTCAGTGCACACAGCAAGCTGAGGAATGAGGGAGGAAATGGAACAGAGCGCTGATAATTGGACTGTCTGCTCTGATGTAATGTCTTTGTTTGTTTACATCTTTACAGTAGTTGGGTGGAGGGACTGGATCCTCTACAATAAACTGAAAACAGAATATCTTAAAAAATCTACATAAGCAATTTTGGTTTCATAAAACATAAAACAAACACTTTAATTTTCATCTCCTTTTCTTTCTTTTTCTCTCAGTCTTGTCAATGTGTTTTTCTGAAGTTCTCAGACAAGTTTTTTTAGTTCTTCTGCGTAACAGAAGTTGAAGGTCACTCGCAGGTCTCAACACTGCAGTTGTTTATTTGGCCTCAAATAATTTTTACGCCATGCTGTGGGTGGGAGCAGCAGGCAGGCAGACTGCAGGCAGGCTGGGAATACTCCCAACAAACTGCACTACAAAATGCACAATACAATTCTATTGAAGGCAGCAGTAAAAATCTGCTTGCTAAGATCTGCACAGTTTGCTTTTCAGTTTCCTTAAGTTTAGCTTGTTGTTTTAAATTACACAGAATCACAGAAACACATCGTATTCTTGGTGAATATGGCAACAATATTTGCTCTTATGAGGAAATGGACCTGTACTGCCTATAAACTAAAGATAAGCTTGTTCATTTTATATGATGTACTCTATAGTGACAGGCTCAATCCTGCCCCTTCTCTTAGGTTAAAAGTTTTTCACATTCTTTCGCTAAAATTGCCCTCAGCATCTTTGTGAACTCTTTGCTTGGAACATTGAGTACCATGTACAGTAGAAGTAGCTGGATTAGTGGTAAAATTGAGCAGTTCTTCAGTTACCAACATGTCTAACAGACAGCAGCTAGCTTGGTCATCCTGCTTGGATTGCTGGGTTTTGGGGACATACACATCAGTATGAGAGGGAGGTGGTGTTGGATAGCGTGACACTGATGCACTGTGGCATCATTTCACTTGACAGGCTTCTAATGATGATGGCCCGCTGGCCCCGATAGTCTAAACCAGCCCTGGTCTTCCAATACAGGGACATGCTGCTCTATTGTCTTGTGCCAAACGGTTAAAGGCTTCACATTCATTAAGGTGTCCGAATTCATGTTAACATAGCGCCACAGGAATGAGCCCTTAAACCAGGAAGTTAGGATTTTAGAGCCCTGAGAGGTCTGTTGTCTCAAACTGGGTTTTTGGTTAGATGTCTGAAATAAGGTATGTGGTTAACACAAGCTTAAGAGATGTTTGCGTGTTGTTTAATGACATAAAAACACCTGAATTGTTATGATTTTACGTGTCCTTAATAAGGCAGTTGCTAACAAGCGGCTAAACTGTGGTTGAAGGGGACATTAAACGTCATCATGGCAAACTTTAAACTTAAAAAAAATGTCACTTTATTTGCTCTTTATTGAAGGGGCTGATATCTTTTCATTTGCAGGATAGTGAAACCTGCTGGCGGTTACAGATTAGTGTCTCCATCTTTGACTAGCTGGGGTCGTGGCCACACAAGGGCTCCGTCTGATTGTCAAGCATGAGCTGTTTTCAGGGCCAAGGCTGGATTAAACGCCGCCATTTAGGTCAACAACCATGAAATTTGCAAGCCCACCTATTGTTCTGTGCTGTCATTAGCATACAGCCCCATCTGACACCAGTGCAGTGACACCACCCGACCAGGGACACTTTGGATAGGTTCAGTGATCGTTTATTCTG
>CAFUXE010001590.1:1472-18172 GCA_903364295.1 Serranus cabrilla | reverse complement strand
TTGAAGGAACAAAAAAGGCACACTGTGACTCTGCTGAAGGTACAGAAGCTGCTCTTCCTTTTTACAAAATGAGTCCAGCACACATTCAACTGTTGAAACATGGAGAGGATAAAAGATGTAGAGGATGGCCTGAGCAACAGATCATACAGAAAGGTATAAAGATTTATTTTATAATGGCATAGTCAGAAAAAACGAAAGCACTTTTTAATTAAGATAAATATTGTCCTGGAAAACAATTAGATTAGTTGGAGTTTCATGTGTTCACCACACGAGGAAATCTTTTAATCAGGCAGTGAGATATGTGTTATGTAATAAATAACATGGGGAACACATTAGAAAAGCTCCGTGGGTGTGCTTCTGTGGGTGTGTGTTTTTTTTCTTCATGTGTGTGTCATTACATTACACCTCTCGCCGCCCCCACCCTCATTAACACAACCCTGACAAGTTCACCACAAGCTTCACAACATCTGCTCTCACGCTGCACACAGCTACAAAGCAGCACCACAGAATCGGATGTGGCAGCAGCAAACACTCTTAAAACCAAAGCTTGTGATTTTTTTTCATGTGTTCATGGTGTGCAGATCATTTTAGCCTAATTGCTGCGTTCCAGAGGAAACACAAGCTGTTGTTGTTGCTTTGCTGTGGCAGTAAAACATCACTGGTGCATAGAAAATCTTGATGTGAGAGTCTGTTTTATCTTTTTAACAAATCAATAATGATGATGAATGAAATGTAGAGATGTTTCTGTAATTACATTAAATGTAATGTAAAAGTAATTTTCAGTGCTGTATGGCTTTTTTGCATCAATATGTTAATTTTCTAAAGTTCTTGGGAGGATTATCCTACATAACCTCTGTTTTTGATACTCGAATAAAAGAATGCTTCTAATAATAATTATTATCTTTATTTAAATGGCACTTTTAAAAATTGCCTTATTAAATAAAATAAAATCAGACAAATAAAATAAAGTGCAAATAAGTCAAAGGCTATGAGCACATTAACAGATAGAATAAAAAAGGCATGTATGAATAAAAAAAATCATACTGAAATGTTTTTGTAGAGATAACTTAAATAAAAAAAATGTAAAAATTTCTATATTAAAAAAAATCCTGGTCATACAGTAATAGTCTTTTTGTAATGTTAATGTAGTCATATTTACTTAACTTTTAATAAGATTGTTATTTATTTGAAGAATTCTTTGTACGGCTGTTTGATTAACTCTGGAAAAGTTTGATTTCTTTTTGTAAAATGAAAAACAGGTTTTAGAAGATTAAAGCATCCAAGTATAGTTATCTTATATGTACAAAAAAAATCAGTGTTAGCACCGACAACATAAAAAACAATAACAGTACTCTGCCCCAATCAAAATATGTATGAAATTAATTTGTTCTCTGTGCTTTTTATAAACTCTATTTTCTTTGCTGCTCCTCTGTCTCCATAATCAAGTCTGATCAGCATTCATAAAATCATGCGACATAAATAACACTTCCAGGGTCATATCTCTGCTCCAGCAGCTTGTTGGGCATAATCGTGCCACATTAACTCTGACCGAGGAGAAGGAACCAGTTTGTTTATAGGGGAAGGTTAATTTATACGCTGGTGACCCTGAGTGCGTTTCCCCTCCAGAATGCAGAGTGCTGAAGTCGTCTCACAGCCGTTCTTCTACTCCGCACCGGACAGCCAAGAGCCCCGGACCTTCACGACGCAGCAAGTCCCCTGGTGCAGGTGAGACACTCGGCTGCACACACAAAAGCACAGCCTGTTTTTTTCTCTGTTAAATTAAGACATATCGCTCTTATCCAATGCTACAGTAACACTGTAAGGTCATCTGTGGTTGACAGGCTGAGTAGGTGCCTTTTTATACAGCAGCTTCATCCTGAACCCTCAACAGCTGTGACGGGTGACTAAGCAATTTGTGTGCTGCATTGAGAGATGGTGACATTCTGCTGAGTAATTAGTGTTCTACAAGCCGTTACGTCAGTTTAGAGGAGAGATTTGAGTGGCTGCCAGTCTGAAGTGCCTGCAGTCCAAGTTTAGCCTCGGAAGTTCAAACTCTTTGAGTGAATGTTGTGATGTGATTCTGCCTGATCACATCTGCCTCAATATACTTTATTTTTTTCTGACTCTGCAGCAAGACAACCTGTCCACTACTCCACCAGTCAGTCTCCAATCAAATCTCCAGGTGAGCCTCATGATGGTGTCACACATTCTGCTTTATCAGTTGGTTTATCTGCTGCCGAAGGAGCAACAATAACACTGTTTGAATCTTGTTTCACATAATGAATAACTGCTACAAATGAAAAGATGTAGTGTGAGTTGTCTTGTCCACAGTTTTCTTTCATTGTCCATCCATTAATTATTTTTTTTAGTATTTAATAACCATTTTATCAATCATTTTTTTAATATTCTTGAGGTGAACCGCTTTCAGTGACATTTTAGCCACTAAAAGATCTATTTTTCTTCATTCTGTAAGGCTTTAACATTTTTTGGGCTTCATTTCCTCCTTCCTTCCTTCCTCTCCCTTCCTGTAGACTTCAGGATGCCGTGTGTGATACACATCTTTCTAATTTGAAAGCCAGCTGCTGCAGAATCCACTGATTCAAAGCCATGAACTGATTAGACCCATCTTCAGCTCTGTTAATTAAATTCTCTCTCACTGAACAGTTAAATCACATGCCTTCTCATCTGCAGCGGCGCAGGTGCTCCGAAGTTAAACTGTAACTCTTGAAACATTAAAAGCGAACGCTGTGCTTGAGATTTCCTCAAACAGAGCTTCAAAAGCTCCTCTATAAAAACAAGATAAATACCCAGAGGAACGTTAAGAGAGAGGAGAAAAATCCTCTAAGTGATTGTACAATGAAACAAAACCTCAGTGGCGGTAGTAGTGTAAAGATGCAGCCTGTAGGCAGCGTGAAATGATTTTCCCCAGCTCAGCTCAGTTTATGCAGATGAAGAGACTTTGAGTTAAAGTTTGACGCAGTATGTGTCTGTTTTTGTGCCAGAAACCAGGAGAGAGTTCGGCAGAAATAGTCTGTTCTTGAGAGAATGAATCACTCAGACAATAAAAGCTCTCCTCCCTGCTGTGTGCCTGCGCTCCTCGTCTTACACTCTCAAGTACATTATGGATAAGTGTTGAATTGAAGTACAGAGGAAGTCAAATATTATTGGGATATTTACACCAAACTGAATCAAATCATTTGAGGCAAACAATCTCTCACAATGTTTAATTTACAACCATTTTGGTTTAGTTCAACAATTGGAAAGAAAAGTAACAGCAGTTTAAATGAAGTTCTGTTTGTTTGTGTGTGGAGGTAGGTGTTGTAGTTGTTGTGGCGGTTATCATAGTTTTGCAGATGGAAAAAATGTAAAACCACAAGAACACACAGAGGAAACCAGCAGCTTTTAAAAAGAAAACAGATCTTATTGTAACACCAGTTGCCTGCAGGTGGCACAAACATTTTCCTAATATATGCTAGCTCCCCTGAATGTATTGTTGATGATACATAGAAATACCGACCCGGCAGAAGAAAGAAAGGCACCTTCAAACAAGCTGAGTCACTGTCAGTATCCTCTTATATACTGTACCAGCCTGGCAGTCACAATGACACAATGTCTCTGTCCTGTTTGTCTCCATATAGTAAACGGAGTCTCAAGCAGCCAGATCTCAACTCCAAAGTCCACCAAGTCCTCCACTCCGTCTCCCACCAGCCCTCGCACCAACCCCAGTTTTAAGGTAAGACAGCACATCACATACACCGACACTCGCAACTTAAAACTGCACTCAAAAAACATTACCTAACATTATGGAGCAAAAGAAATGCCTAGAACTGCTGATATAAACATAACTTAGTTGGGGGCCATTTGTAGGTTTTCCTTGTTTTTTTGCAATATATCTCACCATAGTTTACACGAAGCCACTTGGCAAAAGGGCTGAGCTGACCTGATTCATGTCCATGTTTACTAGCCTAAAGACTTCTCTCCTTGCTACTTTTCCTGGCATGTTACTGCCAACTCTCCGTCAGTGAGATAATGTAAAATTCTAGCCTGAAATGTGTGTTGTATGTGCAATCTGATCCGTTCATCAAAACATCAGCCTCTAAATCAAATATATTTGCTTTTGGAGCACACGTACACACACACAACTGGTTGTGTCGTGAATGTAAAAGTTCACATACTTGCCTGTGTATAACGCTTGTTACTGGAGGATTCCTCTAGAGAGAGCACCACATTAATCAAGGGCCAAAATAAAACACAGATGAAGAGCTTCAGAATTTCCATGGTGTAAACAAACATGGTGACACTCGAGGAGACTGATCCAATGTTAATTTTAATGGTCCATGGTCAATTTTAATGGTTCAAATCAGTTAATCGGTCTTCCAAACTTTCAAAACCGACCTATGGTTTTTTTGCATATCACATCTTGCGGGTGCGTAGCGTTCATTTCTAAGGACGTGCAGCACAAAGGCTCCAATCATCAGGATACACAAGGTTGATGTCATGTGTTCATGTAGTTGAAAGAAAGTTTATTTGAGCCTTAAGGTTTTATGGTTGGTCTTCAGTCAGAATCTGTCCTCATTTTATGTCTCCTGGACATAGCTGTAATCACTCACTTGGTAAAGAGCAGGTCTTCCTCCTCAGACTGAGTCAAGTTAGTCTCATAAGTGGTTCCTTCTTATCAGGAATTACATGCTTGACCATAAATGAAGGCAGCACTTTGAGGTGGGGGATAAGGAAGGATTGTATCGACTTACATACCACAAAATGATGAAATCTGAAGCTGAATCATTAAGTCACTGACTGACAGCCGTGTATAACCTCCAGGTCTGTGTTGCCCCCTGCTGCGGCTCTGTGATGGGTTTCTGGTTGAGTTAGAGATATTAATCTGATTTATTGATGGGTTCTTCTGTAAGCTGCGTGTTAGTCCCAAACTACAGTTTCTAACGGCTGCAGCCAGCTGGCACACCTCCTCCAGAGTGCCAGCTCTCCTCTCTGAGCCCAGCCACAGACTTATCCATCCACATTCATTTGGCAGCATGTTAGATTTTTATGATTTACTGACAGCTTTAAAATTCACTGGCAAAGAGGCAGAGGAGAGTAACACTTTTCGAAAAAATTAAATGAGGGCGCACAAGGATGTCCGTGACAAAGTTACTCACTCTGCAAGGCAAACTAAAGCCACCTAACGAAGTTATTTATTCTAGAAAAAAAGCTTTTTTATGTATCCAGTAGTAAGAGAGAACTGAGGTGTTTCATTTCTGCTTCTGTCCAGAGGGCTGCTGCCCCTTTAGACTAAATAATACATACTCACTGTAAGGTAAGGTGCATCATGGTGCAGTAACTGTACATAATGCAGAAGATCACTGCTCTTCTTTTTAAGGCTGCAAATATAGCTTATGTTTGAAAAATATCACCATAAGATGTTAAAACTGCCACTGCTGTGCTCTGCAGAAATGACGCTCTTAAGAGATGAATCATTCATTTGGAGCTGTAACGGTTTTATGTGCAGTGATGAGAAGTGGATAATGGAGGAGGAGATCTATTCCAGTGGCTCCGGCACCTTGCACATGTTGAAGGACAGGCTTAATATAGACCTCATTCACTATTTCAATAGGAGGTTTGGTTTAGATTAATGTACAGGTTGTACTGTTTAAACAGTGTTTCACATTTCTGAACAACACATTTTACAATATCTAACTGTACTGGTTAACCACAGGTACTATTTTCCATATATAGTTTAAAAATAATGTTGAACATTTGCTTTTTATGAATACTAGAGCAGCCTCTGTTCAGAATCTGCCTGTTTCAGACTGGGACAACAGTTTGGCCTCTGGTGTTGCTGCTTGCAGCTTTCTCGAGAACCAATCATCCAAAAACTTCACACTCAACACTTTGCTTCCTCGGAGTATAACACCTGCCAGACATCTTCGAGCAATGTTAGTGTTAGCTTCACTGGCTAACAGCTAGCTCTTTGCTATTTCTAGGCACAAAGGAATTCATTTAAAAAGTTAACTTGCTCATATTTGAAATGTTTGATTTTGATCTCCAGTCTTTTCTCCTCCTTAAAATGAGCCTATCCTTTACAAAATTAAAATGCAGCTTGGAATAAGTGGGTCCATTCTGCATAATGAGAACTATTATATTTAATACTTAAAGTACACATTGATGCTGATACTTTTGTACTTTTGTTTAAGTAAGTTTTGAAAGCAGGACTTTTACTTGTAGTGGAGTAATTTCACAGTGTGGTATTAGGACTTTTAGTTAAATAAGGGATCTGAAAACTTTTCCCACCACTGGTTACAAGTAATGGACATCTTAAACCAACCAAGCAGGCATATTTGGCGGTGAAGCCGTTAAAATGGGCCCCCTCTTAGTGTGTTGCAAAATGTGTACATAAGTAATTACTAATAAATAAACTGGGTCCTCACCAACACACCGGCTATGTGTGAAGTTGATCGGATGAACATTTGCAGAGAAAATCGAAACACAGACACACCATTCTTCTATTTTAGTTAGATGAATTGTACATTCATCTAACTAAAATAGAAGAATGAGCATAAAAATGGTGCAGCTTATAAATAACATGTCTTGCATATAATCTCCAATAACTAGTGTGATTTTCATGCCTCTTAAAAAATGTTTATGTAATAAAATGCTTCAGTCAAAGCTAAAGAAAAAAGTGACCCACCAATAAAATAACCATCTATGTTTCATCCACGTGCAGCAAGTTCTGTGGTTGCTTTTAAAGCCTAAGGTTGCCATGGTGATTTGACTATGGGTTTAGTTGTAGGCTGGGCGCTCATCTCTATTTTTGTTTGTTTTTGCATCCTGCAGATCCCTCCGTCACATCACATCCCGTCCTCAAATGTAAATGGCTCGTTGAACAACCACCAGGAGCAAACTAACCGCCTGAGTCCGGAGGGTACGTCCTCGCTCTGCCTCCCCTCCTCTCTGTCTGAGTCATTCACCTGATCTGCCAGCTAAGACACTCCTGCATGGACTCCCTCACCCTCTAGCATGGAGACATGACATTGACTATCACGTAAAAATTGATCCTCATGCTTCCCCATCAGGGCACGTTTCACAAATAGCTTACCCAACCAAAGTGGCAGAGAGTTGGCCTCGTGTGGAGGATAACAGTGGAAAATCCCAGAACTGCTGTGTGAGCAGATACTTATCTAAATGATTTTTTGGGCTGTGTGTAAAAAGTAATATTGCTGCTCAGTTCACTAATTTCCTCAGGAGGACGAGTACAGATTGCTGTGCATCTTGTTGCCTGTGTGTTATTTGTTGCACAGCGTGCGGTCCCTTAATTCTGCCAGAGCTCCTTTAGTTTTATTACCCAGCCCGGCTCCTGTGTGACCCCTGTCTCTCCTCCGCAGTTAACGGCAACCGCTACCTGCCTGCTTCCACCATCTTGGAAAAATACACGATTGGCAAGGTCATCGGAGACGGCAACTTCGCTGTGGTCAAAGAGTGCGTGGAGAGGTAGGTGAAACGTTCTCACTGCAGATGTTGGCAGCCGTCTGCAGCGATGACGCAGCAGGCGGCCGTGTCGTGCAGCCTAATGAGACGGGCATCACGTGCAATAACTGCTCCGTCAGGGTTTCTAAGTCCTGATGACAGGCATTGTGAAGACAGAAATATCCCGTGGATTAAACCCAGCGGTGAATTCACTTCATTAGCCTTTTAATCTCTGAGTCAACACTCTGCTCAGGCAGACGGGGGGGTGATGAGGAGAAGACTGTGTGAAGTGTGTGTGTTCTCATAATCTGATGCACCTTGTTGCAGAGTACTTAGAGGTTCCCTGTAGAGGATCTTGTAAACAAACACAATTATGATCACAATATAAGCATCTACCAAATGTTTCTCATTGAGGCCTAGGGCACATGTTGAACTAATTAATTTACTCTCTGAATGTGACAAAAACATCCAGCAGGTCTACTTATAGGCTTTCTGAGCTTTCAGTCACATCTTATGATCTTAAATAAAGACGGTGAGATGGAGTAGAAAGCTATACTATTTCCAAAGTTGATAGATGAAGAACTATACCCAGATTTTCTTTTTTAAACATGCATTGCTTACATTTTTTTATTACTTTTGCTTGTGCAAATATTATTATAACAGTGGAGTAGTAGTACCTGTGTACTGCATTTGCAATAAGTGCATCTTCATGTGCATGGCAAGAGATTAACAGAAACAAAGACACACTCATCAACATTGAGTGGAAGTGCCTTAAACCTTCATTCTTTCTAATGGCCAGCAGGTGATTCCACTGGTTCAAAAAGTTTGTATAGAAGACATTGTACGCTCGCTTGAGGTTGTTTTTTCGTCTTTCTTGAAAAATAATGAATGCACTAAAAAGGAAATGGGAAGTTCTGACGTAGCGAACATTTAACCTTCAGCCTGACGTGGCAGTGAAATGCTGCTCTTCATCCTGCTGTTGAGTTACTGTGTGTAGTTGATCCTGTCTGTGTCTCTGCTCATTGTGTAAACTTGGCTAGTCCAGCTGACGTACCTTTCCAATAACTGTGGCGGAGCTCCTGCTCCCTGTAACTGAGGCTCTCCTGTGAGCACTTGGTTTGAGTTACAGACATTGCTGCAGCTTTTGTGCCGTTTTTATTGTTGGCCCCTAATTGCACTGTTTCTGTCCAGGTCCACAGGAAAAGAGTTTGCACTGAAGATCATCGACAAGGCCAAGTGCAGCGGAAAGGTCTCACTCTGCCTTTTTTCCCCCCCTTTACTATCTCCTTCTGTCTTCTTTGTGTGCATTTTACCGTGCATTATTAACACCCACACACACCGCAGCGAGCTCTGTGTGTGATCCTCTTATCCCACACAGTTAGATGAAGCTGGTAATGTTTTATTCATCACCAAACTCAATTTATGTTCACACTTTCACACACAGACAATGACACACACTGAATCACACATCCTTGACACAAATTCAGATTCAATCAACAATGCAGTGTGTTTTTTATTAGCATAATGCAGAGCTTCTCAATTATTTTCTGTTACATCCCCCCTAGGAGGAAGAAAACAATTTGCGTTTTTGGACATCCCGTAATAGGGTGCTTTTCTGTCATTTCTGAACAAACTATACTACTACATGTATCAACAGAGTGTAATAAGATAATTTTAAGCATTTTTAAGCATTTACAAATTTTGCCATTTTTGACAAAAATTGACACTATAGTATGACTTTTTTGTCAAATTTTTGACATCTCACAATATGGTGTTTTTCTGTCTTTATTGGACAATCTACACTACTTCATGTGTCAACAGATTATAACAAGACTATTTTAAGTATTTTTAAGCTATTTAAAATTAAATCATTTTTGACAAAAATCGACATACTATAATGGCTCGTTGTAGATCCTGTGTACTGGATCATACAGTAACTGATTATTTGTCTTGGTGTGTTTCCAGGAGCACCTGATAGAGAACGAGGTCGCAGTGCTGCGGAAGGTGAAGCACCCCAACATCATCATGTTGGTAGAGGAGGTGGACACTTCCTCTGAACTCTACCTGGTCATGGAGCTCGTCAAGGTGCGGTAGAGGTTAAAAAGGGGCAGCAAATAAATGCACAGTCATCATTTCTCCGTGTGCTGCTTGATCTTTAATAACTGTATTGACGCCGGCACAGGGAGGGGATTTATTCGATGCCATCACCTCCTCCGCCAAATACACAGAGAGGGACGCCGGTATCATGGTGTACAACCTGGCTGGAGCTCTGAAGTACCTGCACAGCATGAACATCGTCCACAGAGACATTAAACCAGAGAACCTGCTGGTATATATTCACACACACACTCAAGTTTCTCTCCCACAGATCCAGCTGCTCTCTGGGCTTAATTTGTATTTACTTTTAGGTGTTTGAGTATCCAGATGGCACCAAGTCATTAAAACTGGGAGACTTTGGCCTGGCGACAGTGGTGGAAGGACCTTTGTATACTGTGTGTGGGACTCCTACATACGTGGCTCCAGAAATCATCTCAGAGTCCGGGTAAGATGTTTTATTTTATTATTTTTTAGGGGGAGAATAATTCATGAGCTGTCAGAACCTAGACGTTTAGTTTTCACAGGGGAAGGTTTTTTACTCATCTGTGATTAGGTTTAAATGGAAACATCTGTTCTATATACAATAGAAGAGAAGAAACGTGGGTCTATAATACTGCTGTGTTGTAATCAGCTGCATACAGATTCAATTGTTTTTGTGATAAATTTACTTACATATCATTATAGTAGATTAAAAACCTTGTCATTTCGAAATGTATACTTTATGTCATGTTTAATGTCAGATCGACCATCTACTGCAAGATATTTAGCCACAATTCTTTATATTGGATCTGATACGATTATTGAATATATATGTATATAATATATATATTTTCATATCTTCTTTTTCAAAAGATACATACATGATATGACCGCCATCTGTCTGGGATTTACTATGGTCCAGTTTTCAATTTTGCCATTTCTGCTTTAAAAATGTAAAGCTCATCTTGTATTTAGAATTGAACTTGTGACCCGTTACTGATGTTTCTGCCTCTGCTCTCTCTGCACAGCTACGGTCTGAAGGTGGATATCTGGGCTGCAGGTGTCATCACCTACATCCTCCTGTGCGGCTTCCCTCCTTTCAGAAGGTACTCGTCCTCTGTTCATCATCCAGTAAATCTCTTAACAGTGATCACATATTAAGTATTCATACTTGTTTTTTCATACCTGTCAATTACCTTCTGCTGCCATCAGCCTTCTAATGTGTTAAGGATTTGCATTCTGTGTGGGAGGATTTTACTTAACCTAATGGGATCCATGTTAAACGTATAGCACTTCACAGTTATTATAATAAGCACATAATTAAAGGCTAGGTTACAGCTGAGGGTATTTATTAGTATGCAAAGTGCTTTACAGTCTGTGTTGTGTGTTTGTGTGCAGTGAGAGTAACCTGCAGGAAGATCTGTTTGACCAGATCCTGCTGGGGCGACTGGACTTCCCCAGTCCTTACTGGGACAACATCACTGACTCCGCCAAGGTTGGAACCACACACACACACACACACAGCACAATACCTTCCACTAAAGCCTATATATCACACCATATCCACATGGTTCACACTTTAATGACTACTGTCTGCCGAAGGACACAGAAACCCCTCCAACCCTCTGAATTAATGTCATGTGTTAAGGCGACAGCCCACGCTCAGCATGCAAGACCAAACTGCTAATTAAACCCACTGCTATTACACTGGGCCTGTCACTGCAGACAAGTGCTCAGTTATAGACACCACAGCGTGACGCTGCTTGCAGTTCTGTAGCTGTGCAGGTGTAATTTGAAGAAAGATTGACTATGGCTTTGTAAAACCGAGCGTGTTCATCATCTGTGTAGTATACGGCTCACAGTAAACCTGATTAGATGACGAAGCTGACAGTGTTAACATGCTGCATTGTGCTCAACCTCTTTTTTAAGGCTGGGGGCATATGGTTCTTGTCAAAAATATTTTTTTTCTGCTATTAACATATGTCATGATAAAGGAATTGTATGTAAAATCAAACATGAAATACCTAAAATCGGCACTCAGTATTTCTGTAAAATGCGTGTCACTATGAATGGTGTATAGATATAAAGTTCCTGCAACTCTTGTAGCTTTTCAGCATATTTTGTCTCATCAGTTCAGTTTCACTGCTTTCAGTGTTGTTCAGCTGCAGCGAGCAGCTGTTTTCGGCAGTAAAGTTGTTTGTCTGCTGTTCAGTGGAAAGTAGTTTGCAGACAGCAACAAGCTGGTAAACATAGTGGAGCATGTAGCAGATAAAAACACAGATATAGCCCTCTGGAGATGGAGGAGACCAAAACTGGAGCTAAAAGGGGAGCTATAGAAACATGAGTCTAAATCACTGTTAATGCTGCTATGTATGTGTCTGCTGGTTGTGAAATTGGACAGTTGTTTGCTAACACATTAGCCATGTGATCAGTAAAAAAAAAACACTATAACAAAAAGGAGAGAGAGAAAAATTCCTGCTGCTTTATGTTTATTGCAATAAACTTAATACGTGTGAAACAAAAACTGCCAATTTTGACATTGCTAATATGGAACTTTGTGAAGCAAAAGCACAATAAGACTGTTTATTAACAACATGATACCCCTGGATGTCAAAACTGTGGTGTCTGTTGTTGCAGGAGCTGATTGGAAAGATGCTGCAGGTCAACGCTGAGGCTCGGTACACAGCACAAGACATCCTCTGCCACCCCTGGGTCACGGTATCTCACAGCCCTTCCTTTCTGTGCTTACATGTTTATCGTTTGTGCGTACACAACTTCAAAGTGCGGCGGGACGTTTATGTGTGTGTGTGTGTACATGAAGAGTTTCTCGTGTGGCGAGCCATTGCACCACTCCACCTCATTGCATGTCTGTGTGTATGTAGGACGACGCGGTTATGGAGAACAACATGAAGATGGAGGTCACAGGTAAACTGAAGACGCACTTTAACACTGAGCCTAAGCACAACAACACCACAGCGGGGGTGTCCATCATCATGGTAAGCACCAAAAACGCTCAAACCAACGTATGAAATAAGTGATTTTTTTTTGCACAATTTGTCAGAGATTTGCTGCAGTCCTTTACAGAGAATAATCTCAGCTTCATGAGATATTTAACTCTCAGTGACCTCTTTCTTGACATGGGTTTATTAGTAACTGACAAGGTGTCTGAAGCAGCTTGAACATGTCGGGCCCTTCTCCAAACATTTACTGCACCGGGTGAACGTCTGACCCAGATACACAAGATTGAGCTCCTTCTAATTCACTTTATATCAATCTTACGCCCACTTAATCACCAGGCCAAGAATATCTGACCTCAATCAGCGTCCAAGAGGACATTAAATTAGAACTTATGAACAACTTGTGCTGCTGTAAACATGTCAGACAGGATTTTGAGATAAAATGATGGGCAGACTTGGACAGGGCAGAATAAGTCATTCTCATAGCAGTCACATCCTTCCTTTCTGTCCCCTTCGAGCCTCACTTGCATCATTTCCTGTCGTACAGTTCCTCCACTCCTCATGCCATCAGGTCACAGCACCCATCAGCCCTCTCTTCAGTCTGTCTGTCTGAGCTGAGAGCAGGAACGGGGGGAAGGGGAATTAGAGATTCGATTTGCTGCAAAGAGCCTCATTTCTTGTTGTAAATCTCATTTGACAGTTTGAGGTGTAAACGCGGGCCCTGGTGTCGGCCCCCTCCTCCTCCTCCTCCTCTCCATCCTCTTCCTCCTCCCTCCTCCTCACCCCTCCCTCACACCCGACCCAGGACCAAAGGGGACGCCTGGAGCTGAGAGCCGGGTACACTCTTCATACCCCCCTCCTCCTGCTTCTCTTCTTCCTTTGCAGCCATCGCCCTTCCCTTCGCCCACTTCCCTTCATCTATAACACCCCCTCCCTGCTCTCCCCTCCCTGCTCTCCCCTCCCTGCTCTCCCTCCCTTTCCCTTCCTTCCTGCCTCTTTCTCAGGCCCCCTGCCCCTCTTCTCTGACCGCCAGCTGCAGTAACTGCTCTCAATAACCAGCTGATGTGGACTTCAATAACACTCACTCTGTCCTGGATTTACCCTCCTGACTGTTTTCATACTTCTCTCACATTTCACTCAACGTGTGTCGATCATAAACCTTTATGGGATGTTAAAATACTTGTCTGTCTTTTGAAGGATGTGTTTGTTTAATCACATTGTCACTGAGGTTACTTAGCATGTTTACAGTGCTAATGCAAGCTAACGCTAAAGCAGTTTAATTTGCCTCCCTCTCTGCCTTTATTTACTGTTTCTGAGTGATCTCATTCAAAATAGCTCCTTAAAATCAACTTTCTGTGGGTCCACAAAGCTCTGTTTCTTGTTAATGGTACTCTGCTGCCACCTTGTGGAGGAAATTAAGAAATTTGCTGTAGTTTAAATTTGCAGAGATGGATGCAAACCAACGTGGCTTTATTGCCTTGGATACAAGATTCCCCTGCACATTTTAAAGGACAAGGCTGACGTTTTTATATGTTTTCCTGTCAACAAATCCTTTGAAAACACCAAAACCATGTTTCTTAGTTAGTCATCCCATACTTTCTATGTAAGACATACATCTTTTTATCTAAATGCCTTCTTATAATATACCCAATATTTTTCGGACAATGTTTAACCTTTTAAATTACGCTCGTTTTACTTTCACACTAGTCGACAAGTCTAAGTTGTAAAATTGTTGTAAAAAGTTGTAAAAACACGTCATAATATGGTGTTTTTCTGTCCTTTTTCAAAATGTTTCACCCTGACACGCATCAACCGACTCTAATAAAGCTATCCTGCGAATTTGGTGCATTTTTAATAAAGTTGAACATTTTCTGGAAAACAAAAAAACGACATGCTATAGTATGACTTTTTGAAAATGGGGCCATTTTGCAACATGGTGTTTTTATGTCATTTCTGGATAGATTATGCTCTAATATGTATCAACACACTGAAATTGGGACATTTTAAGCATTTTTAGGCGTTTTAAGGAATTTTAAAGTTTGATCACTCTCACAAAAACACGTCATAATATGGTGTTTTTCTGTCCTTTTTCAAAAAGTTTCACCCTGACACACATCAACAGACTCTAATAAAGCTATCCTGCGAATTTGGTGCATTTTTAAGAAAGTTGAAAATTGGCCCGAAAAAAAAAAACGACATGCTATAGTATGACTTTTTAAAAATTTTGCCATTTCGCAACATGGTGTTTTTATGTCATTTCTGGATAGATTATACTCTAATATGTATCAACACACTGAACTTATGGTTGATTTTCATCTTTTCATGGGTTTTGTTGACAGCAAGAAAAATATAGAATAATGCCAATCTTATCTTTTAAATCAAGATCATTTAAATCCACATTAAATCATACCTTCCGCTCTCTTGACTGGTGTGTAAATTTAGCTCAACACTAACCGACACGTGTTTCTGCCTGAATTAGTCACTTAGAGAAAGTCTTAGTTTGTTCCAGCTCAGTCTCAGGTCAGTAAAACACACTTTGGTTCAGAGTGAATCTCCCTGAAATACCAGATGAGCGCTGAGCTGGAACAACAACTGTCCACTGGCCGTCATGCTTGTTGTGTTGACTTTGTTTTGTGAAGCTGTGAGTAAGACTAGTCTCTGTCCCTTTTTGCTTCTCCCCTCTCCCTGCATTACGCCCCTCTGAATTAGCTCCAAGGCAATGGTATGTACTAACACTTGACGCTACGCCTCGTCTGTTCTGCTGCTGACTTCAGCACAAGGGCAAATGAGGAACACATTCGCTGGTTTTCTGTCCCACGTAAGAAACGTACCATTGGCTCTTCTCCAAACAAAAGCACCATGTTTTCATCTGTGGAATGAAAAAGTAAAACGTTTACTTTCTCATTTGCCCTTTCTCTGCACATAGAATAGCGGTGATGTTCTGATTTGCCTGCTCGTGGGGTCAGTCCACTGTGCCAAGAAGACTGTTTTGTTGAATCATCTTTCAGTTATTTATGTCCATTTTCCATTAGCTTGTTTCATCGTTTGTGTTGTTCATTCATAGAGGTCTTTAAAAAGACTGAGTCAGAGGTTATAGGTGTAAAAAGAAGACATTTAGTCAATTAAATCCCATTTCTCACTGAAAGAGCTAGATTCATTCACAGGAAAGCACAAAAAGATTATTAAAAAGATAGTTTGGGTTTGTTGAAGTGCAGCTGAGGTACTTATCAATCGTCAGTGTATCACCTGCAGTCAGGAGGAAAGGTAACTTGAAAAAGGCCCAACTAAAGAAAATATCAGTTTAAGTGTACACTAGATTTCACATATTTTCTCTGCTTTACCTTTATGCTAAACATCCCTGTTTAAGTTTATGTGCTGTGCTCTCTTCAAAGCCACCAGACTCCATTAACAAAAAGAGTCATTTTACAGAAGTTGCTGGTTTACCGCTGCCTTGATTGGTTTGTTTGTTTGTGTTGTTGTGACTTTGGTTCACCAAAGTTAACACAAACAAACAAACCAATCAAGGCAGCGGTGGGACTGCAAGACAAAATGACTGTTTTTGTTAAAGAGGCTTTGTGGGCCTTTTTTAGGGCGCTAAAATAAGTTGTGCAGTATATTGTGTAGCTTCTGTCTGTTTCTCAAAACTGGTGGTTTGCTGACCGCCATCTACTGTTGGTAATACACAGACTGTAGAGAAGTACCTCATCCACTTCAGAAAATCCAAATTATCTCTTTAAGTGTATCTAATTACTAGGTTTCCTGAATTTACCATAGATTGACCCACAGTCTCTGTTATGTATTTAAAACATTATTCCAGCATCAAGCTAACAGTTTGTCTGTTCTGTCAGATCACAGCTCTTGATAAGAAGACCCTCCAGCTCACCACCCGCCGGCGCCCACGGCCCCAAACGGTGCCACCGCCGTCGGCCGGCAGGAAAGTCCCCTCTGCCCTTCCAGTGAAACCAGCCTCGCCAACAAAGCCAGGACCAGCTTCTCCAACCAAACCGGCCTCACGCGCCAAAGAACCAAAACCCGCCGCGGTGACGTCACCCACCAAAACGTCTCGTCTCAAGGCACCCAAGACCGCTGCGCCCGCTGTGCCTGCTGCCACCTCTAACGCTCCGTGTTCCCCGTCTGATGGTGATTTCCCTCCTCCTCCTCCTGTGAGTTCGCTCCCTCTCTCCCCGTCTCCCTCTGCTGAGACCT
>CAFUXE010001587.1:30812-44294 GCA_903364295.1 Serranus cabrilla | reverse complement strand
AGCAAACTCTTGAAAAAAGCGTCCCTCTATAGTACACAAGTCATTTATGAGTTATTTAATGTAAGGGAATGACAAATGAAGCTGTGCAATAACAGGAGCACAAATTGTATGTACAGTGTTGCCATGGGAACCCAATGTACATGCAATTAGTTGGTGTTACAACGAAGAGTAATAATACCATTTTATTTGCAAGGTTGTTCTTGCTCTCATATGTTTGTAGTGTTATCTAGAAATGCGCCCACTCTGGCTCTAAAAGAGCCAGGAAGCATACATTATTAGTTCACAATATTGTTTACCCTCTGGTATCACTAGGCACATTTTTGTCCAAATAAATCATTTTTCATTGTTGTTTTGGCAATAACTTTTGCTGTGTTACTGTATTTATTTTTAGCCTTTGAAGAGGAAAAGCTGCTCATCAACACACACTTATGGGTGGCTGTGGCTCCCGGTCGCCCACTCATCGGAAGGTCAGTGGTTCAATTCCCTACATGTCGAAGTATCCTTGGGCAAATACTGAACCCCAAATTGCTCCCGATGCCGCGTTCAGTGGTGTTTCATTGTATTCCTGATGGTGGCAGGTGGAACCGTGTAGGGTAGCCTCAGCCACCAGTATGAATGTGTGTGTGAATGGGTGATTGAACGCAGTCTGTAGTGTAAAAACGCTGTGAGTGGTCACAAAGACTAGCAAAGCGCCATATAAGTGCAGTCCATTTACCATCTTTTTATATATTCCCCAGGGTTGAAATGCATCGGAACGCAACGTGTTTACTTATTCCAGATAGAGCGGATGGGTGCAAGCTTGACCTCTCTATGACAGGAAGGTCTGTCAACTTGTCAACATGTCAGGGTGAAGCAGATCAAGTTTAAGTTGGTTTGGTTCATGGTTGCTTGGAGGATGGCACAGTGTGGTCATCCCAGAGGCTGCGGGTGGTTTCGATGGCATAACAATTGGGCCCTAAAACCAAACCTCTGGCAAGGTGCACCAGGTGCATTTAAACACTAACCCCTGTTTTTATGCTCTCTTCAGTGACCTTTTCGTTGTGCAGCAAGAGCAGAGGCCCATGTTTTTATTTACCTGAAGGAGTGGGTGTATGGCTGTATATTGAAGTAGGTGGGAGGGATTTTGAAGTTATACAATAATGTTAAGTTCGGTCATGCTGACTTTTTATCTGAAAAAGCACATACAGTGGTGGAAGGCCGGGCTTTTATTAAAAGACACAAATTTTGGGCGTCCAAGGATTTCTTCAGCAAGAAATGGACGCACCCTGATCTGATGTGCAGGGAAAACCGCCGAATGACATCACAGGAGCTTCAGCAGCAGTGGTCAAACCAAACTGGTGTCCAGTGTTCCACCTATATGTATGTGGCCGACTTTGAGATCATGGCTTGAGGTCCTACAAGGCTGTCAAGAAGTCCCTGATCAATGAGAGACAGAGGTAAGCCCGGCACCGTTGGGCCCAATCACACAAGAACTGGACAGCCTGGAACTGGAAGAAGATTCAGTGGTCAGATGAGTCCAGTTTCCAGCTTTATCTTCCTCCTGCTAATGTGAGGGTACGCAGAAGGCCAGGCGAAGCATTATCTCCAGCATGTACAGTACCTACTGTCAATCATGGTGGAGGCAGTATCATGGTTTGGGGATGCATGAGTGCTGCTGGTGTTGGTCATCTCACTGTCTGTGATGGCACATTGAACTCTGCCAAGTATTGTGCCATTCTGGAAACCCACGTGCTCCCTTTCTGCACGTGCTAGTCTAACAAGATGGTGGCTGTGAGGCCTGCCACAGTACAAGCACAGCGTTCCTGTCTGTCATTCTTCTTTCTGCGTTATTTGCTTGCAAAGTGTCCTGCATGATCCAGTACACCCGTTCGGAGCTATTGAACCTCAGATCCACAATTTACAACAATCTGGGCCCATCTACATCCTTGCTGGAGGAGAAATTAAGGGCCTTAAACATTTCAAGCCACTCAACACCATGGCTGTCGGTCAAAAAGGGCCGCTGCTCCGGCACCTTCGCCAGGTTCAGGAGGCGCCCACACCGGCCACCGCTCCCAGCCCTTCTGCTGTCGAACGTCAGATCCCTCCGGCACAAAATGGAGGAACTCCAACTCATGATACAAACCGACAAAGACTACAGTGACTGCTCTGCCATCTGCCTGACAGAGACCTGGTTGGATCCATCTGTACCTGACCAAGCGGTAACTCTTCTAGGTTTCACACTACACCGTGCCGATAGATCATCCAAACTATCTGGTTAAACAAAAGGCGGTGGTGTCTGCATAATGATTAACGAACGCTGGTGTACTAATACCACAGAACTCACCCGTGCATGTTCCCCACATCTGGAATATCTCACTGTCAAATGCAGACCATCATTCCTCCCACAGGAGTTTGCTTCGGTAATCATCATCTGTGTTTACATTCCACCTGAGGCTAACGCTAACACCACCATAGCCGAGTTAGCCAACTACGTCCCCTCAGTGGAAAATACACTGCCAAAGCATGACAAACTACAAAAATAAACCCTTCTCCACACCTGACAGTGACAATGAGCTTCCGGACACACTTAACCAATTCTATGGGAGGTTTGAGCAGGCACCGGCTTCATCACCATCTCCCCCTTCCACCCTTCTTCCCCCCACTTTTACCATCAATGAGGATGAGGTGAGAAATACCTTCAGGGGACTGAAGAGGAACAAAGCTGCCGGCCCTGACAACATCAGCCCCTCTGTTCTCCACCACTGTGCTGCAGAACTGGCCGGGGTTTCAAGCCAAAGCCAGAGGGGTCTCGATACTGATTAATCAAAATATCTAATGTTATCCTCATAATGTAGTCTCTGACAAGTTCGGTCGGTACGTTATTGTCTCTGGAAAACTGTATAGTACACACGTCGCTTTTGTAAATGTCTATGCCCCTAATTCGGATGATGTGTCCTTTACCTTACCAGACCTTAACACATACTCCGTCATATTCGGAGGTGATTTCAACTGTTGTTTTGACCCAGTTTTAGATCAATCCTCTACCAACAATATTACACCGAGTAAATCAGCTTCCTCTATCCAGACATTCCTCTCTAACTATGGAGTCCGTGACGTGTGGCGCTCCCTACACCCCAATGATAGAGATTATTCTTTTTTTTCGCATGTCCATCACACCTATACCAGGATTGACTATTTTCTTCTCGATATCCAGCTTCTTCCGTTTGTCCATTCCTGTGCTTATGAAAGTATAATTATCTCTGACCATGCTCCCGTCACTCTGACCCTATCTCTGCCTGGACTCCCACAGAGAAGCAGGCATTGGCAACTGAACACAACTTTACTGTCGGACGATAAATTTGTAAAATTTATAGAGGAGGAAATTGCCTTTTTTCTCAATACTAATACATCCCCTGACATCTAGCCTAATAGTGTGGGACACGCTTAAAGCATATCTCAGAGGGCAGATCATATCATACACCGCCCAACTGAAACGAAGGTCCTGTAGAGAGCGATCTGAGCTGGCTGACCAAATTAAAGACATCGACAAACACTATGCCCAAAGTAAAAATTCAGACCCCTATAAACATGTGTAGAACTACAAACCAAATTAGATCTTCTCACAACTCATTCTACTGAAAATCTACTTCTAAAAAATAAGTCCATGTTTTACCTACATGGTGACAAGCCTGAAAAACTACTCGCCAACCAGCTCAAAGGCAACAGAGTTAAACAAAGTATACCTGCGATACGGTTTTCCAACGGACTCATAACTTTGGACCATCTAAAAATAAATTACACTTTCAGGGACTTCTACTCACAGCTCTACACCTCAGAGTCTCATGTTAAACATAACGCTACCATCGACTTCCTAAGAAATCTTAATTCCCAAACTCTCTCCAGACTGTAGAAAGAGATTGGAAGAGCCAATAACCCAATCAGAAATCGTCTCAGCCATTTCTTCAATGCAGTCTGGCAAATGTCCTGGCCCTGATGGCTTTCCTGTTGACTTTTTCAAGAAATTCTCATCTTTACTTTCTCCACAGTTATGTGCAGTTTTGTCTGAATCACACTCAAAGGGCTCTCTCCCACCATCATTTAATGAAGCTTGTATAACACTCATAGCTAAGACAGGAAAGGACCCTCTGGACTGCGCCTCCTATAGGCCCATCTCTCTCTCTTGTACAGATAATACAGATAATAAAATCCTTGCCAAGATCTTAGCTTGCAGATTAGAAAACATACTTCCCACTATTATATCAGAGAACCAAACTGGTTTTATTAAATACAGACAATCTTATTTTAACATGCTGCGTTTGTTTAATATTATTTATACGAGCTCTGAGGAGACCCCTGAGTGCGTGGTATCCATGGACGCTGAAAAAGCGTTCGACCGCGTCGAATGGAAGTTCTTATTTAGTACCTTAGATGAATTCAGCTTTGGCCCAGTGTTTACTTCATGACTGAAGTTGTTATACCCTAATTCCTCTGCTTCCATCCGTACAAATTCCCAGTGGTCGAAACCTTTTCATCTACATCGGGGAACTCGCCAGGGCTGTCCACTAAGCCCAATGCTATTCGATTTAGTTATCGAAACTCTAGCCATTGCCCTCCGTAGTTGTAAGGCCATATCAGGTATTGAGAGTAACGGCAGAGAACACAAGGTCTCTCTTTACGCCGACGACCTCCTGCTGTTCATCTCAGACCCAACTACCTCTCTACCCCATGCCTTATCACTGCTTAATCAATTCGGTCAACATTCTGCGTATAAACTAAATCTCCATAAAAGTGAAATCTTCCCCATCAATATTGAAGCACGTTCATTAGACTTTAGCAACCTCCCTTTGAGAGTTGAAAATAGCAAATTCTCTTATTTGGGTATCACTCGTAATATAAAGACTTATTCAAGGAGAACCTTGTCAAAATGCTGTTCCAAACTAAACTGAAACTCTCCCAGTGGTCACCTTTGTCCTTATCTCTAGTGGGTTGTATTAATGTCGTGAAAATGAACATCCAACTAAAATTTTTATACTTATTTCAGGCCTTACCGATCTTTGTCCCTAGTACGTTTTTCATCAGGCTTGATTCAATTATTTCATCGTATTTATGGCAGGGTAAACGTCCTTGCCTCAATAAGACCCTTCTTCAGAAAACCAAAGTCAGTGGTGGTTTAACGCTCCCCAATCTTCGTTCCTATTATTGGGCTGTTAACCTGCGTTGCTTCTCATTCTGGTCTTTTTTTCTTAACAAGCCAAAGTGCCCTGACTGGGTGGGTATGGAGTTAAATTCCAACAAAAATGTGTCTGTTCCTGCGCCGCTGGGATCATCTCTTCCTCTCCCTCCGTTCCAATCCATTAAAAACCCAGTGGTTAAACACTCGTTAAGAATATGGGCTCAGTTCAGGAAATTCTTTGGCCTTGACAGCTTTTCTCTTGTAAGCCCTGTTCACTCAAACCATCTTTTTGAACCATCAATCCATGACCCTGTTTTTCGTGATTGGCACAGGAAGGGTATTATACACTTTAAAGATCTATTCATTGATAATGCATTAGCATCATTTGAGCAGATGAGCAAAAAGTTTAATCTACCTAAGTCTAACTTCTTTAGGTACCTACAAGCAAGACAATTTCTCATTTCAAAGTTTCCCCGTCTCCCCTTGTCTTTAGAAACATCCTTTGTTGACTCGGTCCTGTCCCTAAACCCTTCTCGAAAAAGACTATTGTCCGTCCTCTATAACATGGTGACAGACCTAAAGTTGGACACTACAGACAAAATTAAAATATCATGGGAGGAAGACTTGGGCCTGTCTATAACTGAAGACACTTGGGGCTCTATACTAAAGCACGTTAACTCTTTTGGGGTCATTTGGGGTCCTTTCTTGAACTCTGTAAGGAACCCTTAAAAGCCTCGATCCAGATGCAGCTTGGTTATTTAGCTCTTTCAGGTGCATAATTAGATCTGTAATGTGACTGGGGATTTTATTTTATCTCGTGGCAACACTGGCAGTGACGGGGTAGGGGTTGTTTTATAAGGGATACATTTTGTTTTTGTTTTGTTGTGTTTGCGTGTTTTTTTTGTTTTTTTTTCATTATCTAAAATAAGTACAGTAACACAGGCTGCTGCTGTAGGTCCATGCTTTACTTATTGACTAGGTGCAGTTAATAGCTTTGTTTTTGTACGTGTGCTATTACTCTGCCTTGGCAGATGTGGCTGTTGACTGCGTTAACTCCCTTTATTTCCATTGACTGAACAGCACTGCGCTTCATCACCATGTCTGAATTTCAATAAAAAAGATTTTAAATAAATTGCCCGTAGGTGTGAGTGAGCGTGTGAACAGTCGTCTGTCTATATGTGTCAGCCCTGCGATAGACTGCGTCCTGTCCAGAATGTACCCTGCCTCGCCCAATGCAGCTGGGATCGGCTCCAGCCCACCGCGACCAGGGTTCGGATAAGATGAATAAAATGAATGAATGTATTTGTTTGACTGTCTACTAGAGGCACACCTTTTGAAACACAAAAAAGATGTTTCCACAAATATTTCATGATAATATTTGAGATTGTGTAAAATTTCAAGGGTGTCCGAAAACTTTTTACTTTTGTGTGTGTGTGTGTGTACTGTATACCTTTGGTGGTTCTCTAAACATCTGGTCCAGACAGATAAACTCCAGGCTGGGCAGTAGCTCTACAAATTGGGAGAAGGATTCCAGTTTGATAGCATGACAGCGAACTAGAGTGAGATCAACAAGACGACTCCATCTGGACTGATCTGAGGACAATAACAGAGAGAATATTACAGCTACAGATAGCACTGCAGCACTCTACATTATAGGGACTTGCTTTTCAATGAATGAGAGATGGAGATGGACCTGTTCCTGTCTTTCCCGCCCAACGACCTCACCGTCTCAGCTCATATCTCTGCTTGCCTGACTGATATATCTACATGGATGACAGAACACTTTAGCTCAACCTCTCTAAGACTGAGCTTCTTGTCATCCCGGCCCATCCCACCTTACATTAGCTTATTAATCTCCAGCTTGGGTCTATGCAACTTGTGCCCACAAGCTCTGCACAGAACTTAGTTGTCATGATCAATTGCTCCTGATGCTGCGTTCATTGGTATGTGATTGTATTCCTGATGGTGGCAGGTGGCACCATGTAAGGTAGCCTCAGCCACTATAATGACTGTGTGTGTGAATGGGTGAATGAGCGCAGTATGTACCGTAAAAGTGCTTTGAGTGGTCACAAAGGTTAGAAAAGCACTATATAAGTGCAGTCCACTTACCATTTACCATGATCGATGACCAACTGACCTTTAAGGCTCATGTGGCCACACTTGCCAGATCATGTAGATTTTCTCTATACAATGTTAGGAAGATCAGACCCTACCTGACCGAGCAATAAACACAACTCTTGGTACAGGCCCTCGTGATATCAAGGTCAGACTACTGCAACTATCTACTGGCAGGTCTTCCTGCATGAACTTTCAAGCCCCTGCAGATGATCCAGGACGCGGCACCTCATCTGGTCTTCAACCAGTCCAAGAGAGCACACGTCACTCTGCTGCTCATCCCTCTACACTGGCTCACTGTCGCTGCCCGCATCAAATTTAAAATCCTGTCTCTTGCCTACAAAACAGCCACTGGAACAGCTCCAGCCTACCTAAACTCCCTTATTCAGGTCCACTTCACTCATCTAGCGAAAGGCGTCTGGCTCCCCCACCTCTGAAGGGCCCCACGTCTCAAACCAGACTCTTCACCTCTGCAGTACCCAGGTGGTGGAACGAATTTTAAAAAATCCATCCGATCCGCTGAGTCCCTTTCAATCTTTAAGAATACACTAAAAACCAATCTCTTCACTGAGCATCTTCACACATAATCATATAATACCAATAATAATAACCAAACAAGGCCAAAAGAGGTTCAGGAGAGATAGTAGTATTATATGCTGTGTTATGAGTTTTGAAGATTTCAGATCAGAAGGTGGCAAGCCTGGGACAGAACCAAAACACATGGCAATGATCGTCTGGGGATTGTTTGCACCTATTACATTAGGCAGATACATTAGGGTCCAAGAGAGCCTCAAATTAGTGTAGTGATACAGTAATGTACAACTTTACACTATTAGAGAGGAGTGAACTAACCAAAAAACTAGTTGCCAATAATCATCAGGTAGTGTGGTTCCAAGCTCTTGCTCACAAAAATCCCTGGGACTTGACGCTGGGGTGTCAATAGTAGAATTGATGAGGGTGTAAATGCTGGAAATTAGCTGTTTTTTTTTCAGGGACAAGAGCCAATAACTAATCTAGCAGAGATTCCAGGTGAGTAAGGAATTTGGAGTTCTGATTCTGAACAAAATACCTTGTCTGAAAAAAACTAAATAGGTAGGTCAGGCAAGTCACATTTTGTTGAGAGCTCAGTAAAGGACATACAAGTCCCTTGGTTGTAAAGGTCCTTTAATTTAGATATCCCTTTGTCAAACCTAGTCTGAAAGGTCAAATCAGTGCAAGAGGGCAGAAACTGGTGATTGTTTACAATGGGGGAGAGGTCTGACGCTCTATGGAGGCCTAAGCTTTTCTTCATTTGAATCCAAATTATAACAGAGTTAGCTACCACTGGGTTTGAAGTAACGTTGGAGGCAGTCAAAGGGAGTTGGGAGCAAACTAGGGAATGAAGAGAGTGTTTAGAAGATCCAAATTCCATATCCACCCATTCAGGGCGCTCTTCGTCTGCTGTGCTGTTTATCCAGCATAAAAAGTTATGAATGTTACAGGACCAGTATAGTGTGAGAAACTGGGCAATGCTAAGAGCCCTTGGGAGCTGGAGTACTGATTTTCTGATGGGTGGATTTTTATTGCCCTAGAGGAAGGAATTTATTAAAATCGATCAAGCAATCTAAAAAAAGATTTTTAATAAGGACAGGGACATGTGAAAAAAGATATAGAAGCTAGGGTAAAACAACCACTTTAACAAAAGTAACATGACCTAGTAGGGATAGTGGGAGACCTGACCACCTGTTGTACTAACTCTCAAATGTATGTCGCTTAAGGTAAAAGCGTCTGCTAAATGACATTGTAGGTTGTAGGATGACATGAGCAAGATGACTACTTGGTATCCAGGACCCTTGGTTATATAGAGACTAAGCTACCACAAACACATGGTCATTAATATTGAGGCCACGTGTGGATAGGTTAGGCAAGTAGTGATGGGTGTGTAGAGTGAGTATGTTTTACCTGTGATCCAGTGGTAAGGGTTATGCAGGTGAGGACAGTTGTAGATGAGCAGGTACTTTATATTGGTGAACACCTCGTTCACCACCTTTACACCAATATCAGTGATGATGCCTGGATTCTCAATGACGTCAGCCAGACCATATTTCACCATCTCTGAATGACTCATTTTACCTGTACACACAAAATGATCAGGACATAAAAATCATCACAAATGCTTATACAATGTTTAAAACTATCTGAGGTGAGATCAGTCATTTGGGACACAATCACAAAACACTCCTGGTGAGACTGCTTAACTCTGACAATTAGAGCAGGAGAGCTCTAGAATTCTGGTGTTTGACATAACCATTCATAATAATACAGTAAGCAAAAACAGAGGGGATAAAGTACAGGATTAGCTGGGAGAACTGCTCATTCCGGTCAGGGAAGGAAACATGCCCAGTGTTATTTGAGCATGGTGATGGTAACTGAGAGAAGGAACTAACATTGCAGCAGGAACTCATCCACGTATCCCAGATGAAGTGTCTCAAACTGAGGAAACTCTAGTTCTGCCATTTTGAGAGCTGAGAAAACTCCATCTTTAGTCAGAGAAGGCTGGATACGGAGCTCATGAAGCCTGTCAAACAAAGAGAAACCATATAATTAAATATCTTTTCGGAGAATCAAATACACCCTGATAAATATAGTCTCCTATCACTTGAAAAATCTCCACAATTTACCTTTAAGCAAATGTTGTAATATATAATTCCTTATCCTTAACCGAACTCAGGTGGTGGGCTGGAGCCGATACCACCTAGATAAGACTATGATAATTATTCTGACAAAATTTTGTGTATAAAATAAACTGCCCATATATATTGTTGACACAATATTGCCTATAATGAACTTTCATTTAGAACTGGGCCTTGATAATCTCATATATTAAGTATTACTGAACTTCTTACTTATTACATGTTATTTGTTTACTCTTTACTCTGTTTAGTGACTGAATTGTGTCTCCATCACACGTCCACAAGATGAAACCCTTTGCCTGTACTTGACACATGTTTTTCAACCAGTTAGTTTAAGGAATTAATGAATGGTTGAGCACCTGCGAGCAGCAGTGATGATGAGGTAGCCCAGGTCCACTTCCAGAGCATTCTTACAGGCTCCAAACACAATGGTGTGGAGGTTTCGAAATCCTCCTGGAGGAACACATGAAACACATGAACCTTAATCAACAGGTGCAGGCTTTGGATGCATTTGCCAGAATTTTAGTTAGATGTGTTATATCTCATGGTATTAAGCAGATCCAAATCATATGTCATGACCACATACAGATGAAGATCATGTCATTCTAATAAAGCAAAAACAAACCATGATGAGCGTAAAAAGAAATGGGAAAGAAAATGTGGAACATCTATCTATCTATCTATCTATCTATAAATCAAGGAACATCTGTGACCCTGTGGAGCACGTATCTCGCTGACATTTGGTTGTATCGACCTGAAATTTTGGATATGGGTTGAGCATGGCCCAGTGGAGTGCCTTTTGACTGTATGAAGATTTTTGAATTCATATTTTCTCAAAACATTGCATTATAGATTATTATTTACGTAGGACATGTCGCGGCCGTGTGACACTCGGGCAGTGACATTGTGGGTAATGTAGGCAGGAAGACGGCCTTAATGCATTTATTCTGAGCTGAGGACTGTAGCGCTGTGTATGTTAATATTTCTGTTCAAATGCACGACTGATGTGCATGAAAATGTTAAGCTTACACAGTCGGGGTGACAAGCTAATATCCAACGAACAGTAACCTTCGCTAATTAATATGTTTCGATACGCAGTTAGAATCAACGGGGAAATGAAGCGGCGAGTCTGTCTCTAAAGAGGGAGGAGACAGAAAGAAACCCAGAGTTTGTTGAATAAAACCTGCTCCCGAACAGGTTATGTTCTCAGAGTCAGTTATCGTGGCGACTCAGCCGGAGCTGAAGTTATCTCCCTTTCTGGAAACGGAAAACCCTGAGTTTCCCTCATTTCAGGGTTAACATACTCAGGGTTGTTTTTGTAAATTTGTAATTTGTAAAAAATAATTGTAAATTTGTAAAAAATAATTTCATTTCTGTGTGCAAAGTAAAATAATGTAAGCATCCAAAATAAATCTAGGATGTTATAAAAAGCTGTGTTAAAAACCCTTTGCTCTGTTTAAAAGCACTTTGGAAATACTTTTAAAAAATGAATGTTTTTGTTGCAGCAGCTGCATAATAATAATAATAATAATAATAATAATAATAATAATAATGATAGTGGATTAGATTTATTTAGCGCTCTTCAAAGCACCCAAAGCGCTTTACATCGAGTCCATTATTCATTCACTCCACAGTCACACTGGTGATGGTAAGCTACTATTGTAGCAAACATGGCTGCCATTTTGCGCCTAAGGCCTCTCTGATCACACCAATCACATTCATACCATTCATAACCCAGCGGGTAACACTGGAGGCAATGCGGGTAAAGTGTTTTGCCCAAGGACACAATGACATTATCGCAGGAAGCAGGGCTCAAACCTCCAACACTACGGTTATGAGACGACCACACTACCGCTGCACCACTGTCGCCCAATGTTATTGTTATTATATTATTCTGAAACTGATTAAACTACATTTGTTAAAATATCTGAAATACAGTTGCGGATCAAAGATCAGAGTAGATGTCAAAAAATATAAAATCTGCTGTATTTTAACCTCCAAATGACCAAACACTTTACAACTGGATCACTGTGAGCTATCAATCATGTCTCAATGTCTTTTTTTATTTTCATCTGCAGTGGCTGTGCTGCGTTTGGGTATAAAATTTGAACCCAGTGATTAAACCGAACGCATAACGATAAAGATATAACTAGAAAAGCACCTCCGCCAAGGCAGCTCAGTCCCTCTCTCTGTGGGTACTCGGCAATCGGCACCTATGGTTGTTACCAGTGATAGCGTCTACGGATCACCCCAAAATGTGATCACTTGTTCCTGGTATCATTGCGAACATTACCTGAAAATTTCATCCAAATCCGTCCATAAATTCTCAAGTTATGTCACAGACAGACAGACAAACAGACAGACAGACAGACAAATTAAACACATGCTTTTCTCACCTGACCTCCAGCTGTCCTCCACCACATGTTGGATCAGCCCTCCCAGGAAAGGAACTCTCACCAATTCCAGCTGCTCTAGGTTCCGGGCTGATGCCAAACCAGTAACCAGGGGAACATATTTGAGGGAGTTGGTTGGCCCTGCACAGTTCCGCATGACAAAGGTTCTCAGGCTCACACACAGAAAGTCCTTAAATGGCTGTGGTTTGGTGAGACGGACCCACTTCAGGTAAAGGTGGCGCAACATGGACACACAGGGGATCTCTGGGACATTCACACCTACAACAATGTGTGTGAATAAATCAACACTGAGCAAAGAGGAACATTCTTCAGGCCTATTTATTCATCACAAACCAATACACTACCAGGATGAAGCAAATTTATACCCAGGTATTCTGATCACTGTATCATTGCTGCAATGTGGAGGCAGTAGCAGAAACTGCTTACTGTGGTCCTGCTCACCTACTAGATGTAGGGTTTGAATCTTTGCAGTTATGGGGATGGTCAGCTTGTTTTCAGCAGGAATTGGAAAAGCCCCATTACGGTTGCGGAACTTTCCCAGTATGTGAACCTGGGGCATGTAGTTCCATATGGCTTCCACCAGCTCTAGATGGGATGTCTCCACACCCTAAAATGAGGTACAAAATGTTAGCCAACAAAAAATACATGTATAATTGAAGCTCTACCAACATTTTTTTCATTCAACCCTATTCTTTTTCTGAGTAGAAGGGGTAGCAGCATGGCCTAAGGGTAGAAAGGCTAATCACTTCCCACAAGGTCACTGTTTTGATCTGACAGGAGGTGAGTAGGGATGTCTCCATCTGATCTAAAAAACTCTGTCAGGGCAGATCATGGTTTTTTAAACTGATCGACATCTAAATCGGCTCATGAGCCATATAGAGGGTTTTCACGGAGCGTCATCAGCGCGTCATCGCTACCGGAAGTCGCCATGTTGGAGGCACTCGCTGTAAAAGAATGAATGGGGTACAATGGAGAATTGTGCGATTGCGACACTTTAAGTGACTTTTGCCTTGTCATTTAACAGGGACTCTCTGCTGAGTATGCTGACATCTCATACGAGACTGTACGACTGACGGTTCACTAGTTATAGAAAAGGGGCGTGGTTAATGAAGAGGGGCGGGGTAATCAA
>CAFUXE010001587.1:11025-29987 GCA_903364295.1 Serranus cabrilla | reverse complement strand
GTCAATCGGATTAAATCTGTAGGAGCAGTGCGTTAAAGTACACATTGTGGTCATTTTATGAAAGGGGGAGTGGGTTAAGCATAAGGGGCGGGGCTTTATGAAATATTGTTGCCCAACCATGTTCAGGAGTGGAGTCTTATGAAGCATGAGAAGTTTGGACAATGTCCCACAAAGTATGGCAGAGATATAACAATATACATTTTTATGGCGTCACGCCATATTTCGCTGCTATTTCGCCGCTATGCCACGCCCACATACTGCGACGACCATTAAAACTTTTAATAACTTTAGATCCTAAAGACCTTATGAATGTACTGACCAAGTTTGAAGCCGATCCGATGCAATCTCTAGGAGGAGTTTGTCAAAGTACGAGGCGTGCTAATGGCCAAAAATGGCCAAAAACGCCACGTTCGAGTCAAGATAGCCGACTTCCTTTACCGAACCACATAAAATGGTAGCATGCTCTACTGTTCAAGGGGGACAGACAGTGAGTCAGATTATTACCCAGACTGCTTAGGATTTTCTAACCTCTGTCTTTACCCTTCACCATTTTTCAGTATTACAGACTGCACCTCAGGGTGTCCCCAGGTATTAAAAAGTTGAACCTCCCATTGTGCTCTCTTCTCTTCTGCAACTTCCAGGGTTTGCAGCCTGACGGGCTTGCCCTTCTCTTCTCTTTTGGACTCATACAGCAGACACACAAGCTTTACCTAATGGCAGACAAAAACTATACCTGCCCTGAGATCACACAAAGTCAGAAAGCATTGCTGAAAATGCATGTGAAATGAAAACTCCATTGCCTGCACTGCAGTAAAACCTGAAAGGTAGTTGGGAGTTAGACGGCATACTATTATTATTATATTACTATTAAAGCTGGAAGTTCAACTTTAATACGACAAAAATAGTAGTTAAAAACTAATTTACTGAAAAGGCTGTAAGAAGAGGTGCTTTAACTTCACCTAAAAGTTCAATACACATATAATTGTGCTAGTAGAACATAACATTTTGACATTTGAATGGTTTCTGTAGCTAAAGGTAAATAAGAGTAATTGCTCAAAATAAATTTACTTTGTGACCTGTTTAAAATAATAAAAGTCTGTAGATCAAGGTATGCAGTGGCAGACTTTCAAATTGAACAAGATTGCAGAAGACTTTGAGATTTTTTACAATTCAATGCAACAATATGACAGTTTGGAAAAGCTTCAAATCTTATTTTGGAAAACCAGCCAACACCAGAGCCACCAGTGCTCCTGTTACCTGGTTGGATGAACTGTCAAGATGAATTGTCTAAAGGAGCTAAAAGACTATTAATATTACTGCCATTATAACAATGATAATGATAGAGACAATGTTTTTTAAAAGGGTTTCCTTGAAATTTGCAAATGAGTATGAAGTATGAAGAAGCAAAAGATTTAAAGTCTAGCAGTTTGAGAAAGGCAGTCGGAAATAGAAACAGAGACAGACAACATACTGACCAGGAGATTCGGACATGTTTGCAGTGCTTCCAACACCCCAGGTATACTGAAAGCTTCGTAGCCTCGGACTCGTCTCCTCTCCAAGTATCGAGGGTGGAGGCCATATAGCTGCTCCAGATCTGGCATCTTCTTCAAAAGGAGCAGAAAGCTTTTGTCTGTGAAGCCTTAACCAGAAAACACAATGACTCAATCAGCCTTCTCAATATGTGTTCAAAATAGAATATTAGCTTTTTACATTGGGTGTCATGTTAAAACATTTCAAGCACGCCAACATCAGCTCAATAACCATTAATTGCGGTTGTATTCATAAATGGTAGGGATGCCCCGATATCGATACTGGTATCGGGTATCGGGCCGATACTGCCCTCATATACTCGTACTCGTAAAAATTCTCCGATACCACTCACCGATACCACTTCATTAGTTTCAAGCTCTCGATGAGAGCGGCTTGTCATTTTTGTTGTAATTACTGATTAGTAGTGTCTAGGGCAGGGGTGTCAAACTGATCCAGTAAAGGGCCTCTGTGGCTGCAGGTTTTTGTTCCAACCAAGCAGGAGCACAGGTGATACTGATAATTAATCAGCTGAGTGCAGACAGTTCAGCTGATTGAATGATTGGATTCAGGTGTGCTTCTGCTTGGTTGGAACAAAAACCTGCAGCCCCTCGGCCCTTTACTGGATCAGTTTGACACCCCTGGTCTAGGGGGAGATGTCGAGTCGGAGTCAGCGTGGTGACGACGAGAGAGTGAGACCCATGAGTGAGACGAGTGAATCTGGCTGCGTTTCAGGCAAAAGAGCACCATTAATGCAAGCGGCGTGTCAGCTGTGTGGACATACTTTAAGATAAGGGACGGCGACAGAAGCAAGGCAGACTGCAAGCTACGTGAGCTAAGGTGTCAAGAGGAGGAAAGGAGAATACGTCGTTTAATACCAGTGTTTGGATTAACGCCGTTTAAAGTATAACAGCGTTATGTAACGCCATCATTTTTTCAGTAACGGGGTAATCTAACTAATCAGTTTCCGCTGTTATAACGCCGTTACCGTTTTTACACACAAGCCAGCGTGTGCAAGCACCTGTCTGTTCTACTCATTTCAACCTATGATTTCAACTGACCTGTGAAAACTGCTCAGAAAAATCTAAATTCTTTGACATATAGCAACTTCTTTTTTTTTTGGAATAACGCAAATAGTTACTTTCCAAAAATACAAATGTGGAGACTACAATAGTGTCACTGGTGATATTGTGCATTATTGAAAGATGGGACAGTACTTCATAGTTTTATTGATATTTTGTTTAATTCAGATTGGAGACTGCAATCGTTTTATTGATGTATTAAGTTAACTGTGCAATAAGTTTTATTGTTTAATTTGTCAAATGTCTGATATTTTGTCCAATGTGAAGACAGTGCCAGTATGGAGGCTTTTTGTTTACACAGAACATGTTTATATTTTGTTTACAAGGTCTGCTAGTTATTTTATACTTATTGAATTATTATCATTTGTTGTAACTTGCAGAGAAGCAAGTTGTTACTTGTTCTTTCCATGCAGAATATTAAATAAGGAAAAATAAAACAACAGTGATCCCATATAGCATATATATCAACCCTTTAATACCTTTAGTATCGGCGGCGATACGCTTGCGCAAGCACACTTTGGATCACCATAATTACTTAACCAGTCACGCCCTCCACACACACGCGCACGTGCACGCACGCACACACCCACGCACACAGTGTGGCTTTGAGGAGTCAGGGAGGAGAGAAATCCCTGTGGGATAAAAAATAATGCCTGTACCTTGTTTCCACTTTATGGCCTTTTTCTTGCGTAATTAATCAAATCAATCAAATCAAAATTACTTTATTTATCCCAGAGGGGAAATTCATTTAGTCTGTTGACTCTATAATTGCACATAACTCCACAGGCTGTTGGAGCGAAGGATCTTTTAAATCTCTCCGTCCTGCAGCATCTTTAATTAATCTTAATTAGAGACAAATGTTATATTTTTTTTATTTATTTTATAGTAATATACTTTTTAAATTTCAAGTTTTACATTAAAAATGTGTGAATGTTGCTCAATTGGATTGTTTTTCCCTCACTAAAAAACTGTCAAATCAGATTCTATTTTTGTCTTTTTCTTCCTCTTAGACTGTTATTTCACTTTTAAAACATGCAGTAAATTGGAAGTAACTGCCAGATATTGAAAGTTCAAAGTGTTCTGGAAAAATGACGGACTCGCAAGACATTTTTTTTTACCCTTTTATAGTCAAAATAAACAACAAGACCAGGAGGACATTTTGAGGCTTAGGAGTTAAAGGGTTAAACATATCAGTTCAATAGCCCAACCCTTGTTAAAACAGCACCATCATCTGCATAAACAGCTAAAGGTTTGTGATGCCTAAACATATTTCTGTTTATGGTGCCACTCACAAAGAAATAAATCACAAAATATGTCAGCTTTGTGCTCAAGAATCAAAAAAGGCATACCTGGTGATATACAGAGGCCCTCTTGCTTCACTACAACAACTCCCTCCTCACCATCTGCAGCTTGTCCAGAAAGATGCTCCACACAGTGTTCAACCTCCTCAAGTTTCCCAAACTACTTTGCTCTATTGTCACTAAAGTGGCCCACTGCAGCTGCTCATATAATTTTTTTTAAGACTAGCAAGTGTCTAAACCAGGGGTGTCAAACTGATCCAGTAAAGGGCCGAGGGGCTGCAGGTTTTTGTTCCAACCAAGAAGAAACACACCTGAATCCAATCATTCAATCAGCTGAACTGTCTGCACTCAGTTGATTAATTATCAGGATCACCTGTGCTCCTGCTTGGTTGGAACAAAAACCTGCAGCCACAGCGGCCCTTTACTGGATCAGTTTGACACCCCTGGTCTAAACCCTACAGTCTGGCACAACCATAGCTCTTCTCTGTTCTGGTCTCACAGGTCAGGACATGACAGTGACTGGCCATCTTTCACCACAGGCTGAAACACCATTGCACCTCAGCATCACATGACATGACTTACTATAGTCTTAGGTTTTAAGTTTTTTCAACGCATTTTGTAAGCATTTGTATTGTAGCACTGAACATGCTCTTAGTTATTTGTTTGTTAGGAATGTATCTGTTCTTACCTGAAGGCATATACTCCCACCAGCGGCCAGCACATAGATCCACTACCTTGACCACTCGTAGGTACAGAGTTACAGCTTCCCGAAGCTTTCTGGACAGACACTCCATACACATGATGTCCTTCATGGGAAGGTACCTACAGAAACAAAACAATGTTCAGACTTACAAAAGCTCTTGCACTTTAGGCTTAAATCAATGTGCCGTCTCAGAACCCTGACATATTGCTTTCTGACAAACATTTTAGTCAACGGACAATATTTCGAGGGTTCTGATGTAGCCAGCAGACATCAGTTATCCGGATATCCAGGCCGAAACTTCCTACTTAATGCACCGGTTATTGTTTTACAGTCTGATAAGTAACTTAGAAATGCAACAATGAAGATGGAGTTGTGAGATTACCTTCACAACTGGATTGCACCAAGGGGCGAATGCATAGTTAAAGTGGAAATGAAGCAGTCGAACAAATTACCCTTATTTGTTAGTGTTTGTGTGAAAACGCGCCGGAGAAGCAGGGGAGAGACAGTTAAGTCGGCAGGTACTAAGTCATCAACTATGCCCATACTCCAAAACAAACAGTGTATTGTTCCTGTCTCTCCCTGCCTGCCTTGCGTGTTTTCACACACTGTCACTGCAGTGGATTGATTCCGCGGACCGGCTGTTAGTGCGTGATGGCCGGTCAGTGGAGCTCCGGTTATTGTCGGTCGCCCCTTTTGGTAATTGCCAATTCTGTTAATCTATGGCAGCTGTGGCATAAACCATTGGGTGGTGGTCTAATAAATGTTTTAAGCACTATCATTATTTTTAGTAATAACATTAATAGCATTATCCTACAGAAAATACAGTGCTTTTGGTGGAATTTATAATGCTTACTGCCAATCCTGCCACCGTTGTGTTCTGAAGTAACCCATCTAATGACACAGACTGGTAGTCACATATTTTTCTCATCATATACATCTCAGGCCAGAGGAGTGGCCATACTACTTCACAGAAATGTCCTGTTTCAGGTGAATTCAGTCATTAAGGACCCTTTTGGGAGATTTGTGATAGTACAAGGGTTACTACGTCTGGAACCCATAACACTGATTAACGTTTATGGACCTAACACAGATAATCCTCAATTTTTGGAGAAACTGTGTTCTTTACTTTATCTGACCTACAGACAGAGGTCTACATGGGAGGAGACTTCAATTTAGTTCTGGACCCACTCCTTGATCGATCTTCTCAGAAATCCAGCTCTCTTACACAGAGTGCTATCATTTTAAAAGAAGAGATGCTAGAATTGGGGCTTGTAGACATTTGGCGTACATTAAATAAAGATACTAGAGAAAACACATTTTATTCTCCTGTCCACAATAGTTATACCCGTATAGATTTACTATTGATGTCCTCCTCTAAGATACACCAAGTCACTTCTTGTAAGTACTTGGCAAGGACCTTATCAGACCATGCTGCTTTGTTAGTAAATACACCTGCATCCACACCAATTACCAGGTGTAGCAGATGGAGATTTACCTCCCATTTACTTAAAGATTCATTCATTTGTGAATATGATTAGCAGGGAAATTTACTCTTAACTCTGTTAGTTTATTTTATGATATACTGAAGGC
Organism: Serranus cabrilla; assembly: GCA_903364295.1. Lineage (NCBI taxonomy): Eukaryota > Metazoa > Chordata > Actinopteri > Perciformes > Serranidae > Serranus > Serranus cabrilla. The sequence continues at coordinate 23,784 of CAFUXE010001587.1, read as the reverse complement.
TTGCATTTATTCGTATTGGTACACACTCTGAAGAAATGCATGGTCGGACCTGTAGGGGTCTGTGAATTTGAATTTGAAAGTAAGGGTCACACACATGTGGTGTAGTGGTTAGCACTCTTGCCTCACAGCGAGAGGGTTGCGGGTTCGATCCCCGCTTGCAGCCCTTCTGTGTGGAGTTTGTATGTTCTCCCCGTGTGTGCGTTGGTTCTCTCCGGGTACTCCGGCTTCCTCCCACAGTCCAAAAACATGCAGCTTAGTTTTAATTTAATTGGTGACTCTAAATTGCCCGTAGGTGTGAGTGATTGGTTGTGAATGGTTGTCTGTCTATATGTGTCAGCCCTGCGACAGACTGGCGTCCTGTCCAGGGTGTACCCCGCCTCTCGCCCAATGCAGCTGGGATCGGCTCCAGCCGGATAAGCGGTTACAGAAGATGAATGAATTGAAATTGATGCTATATAATGTGCAATAGGGTTGGGTGGTACGACGATATTATACCATGTGATGGTATAAAAGTGTCCACTGGTAGAGATTTTGCATTACCGTTTATACCGATAGAGCAGATGTCTTCATTTGGCCATCGTGAGGATGCATGTAAACGTACTGAGTGACTAGAAATCATGTTGGATTTTCATTAGATATTATTCAATGACAAATACCTCTCCATTGTTTTACCCCAACTGGTTATAAGATTTACAACCATTGGTCTCCAGGGGTCAGTATTATCAAGCCACATTATGTAACCTGGACTAGTTATCCTCAAAAATGGATACATAATAGTTTTGATAATTAATTATAATATATACATAACTGCAAATGCAAAATGATAATGCTTGCCCCTTATCCTTAAGTGTAATAATTGTCAGCATCTGTCAACGATTTACCATATACATTTCTCCTCTGTGTATATTGTAAACAGAAAGAAGTGTGAAAGAGCCGAAAGTGGAACGTGCCATTTGGGTTTGCAAAAAAGTTTTGAGTGCCTTATGCAATTCCTGGAAAAGGAAGCGTGAGCCGACCACTGCTCAGGCAGAGCTGGGCTTGCCTGCTCACTAGCTCATAACAGAGACCCCAACGACATGGGGCCCTCGACCACGAATGATTGAACGGATCGTAGGGCAGGAGAAAGCTCTGACACAAGTCCTTTGAGCTGACAGGAAGACCAGGCATTTGGTTCTGACATGGCAGGACACTGATGTACTGGAATCTGTCAGCGAAGCGTTGAGCCCTCTCGTTACCCTCACAGATGCCTTGTCCAGCCAGCAGTATGTGAGTGTCATAGTTAAAACGTGTGCTCCACCTTTTCAGTGAGCAAGTTCTTAATCCACAGGATGATGACGTCAATCTCACCAAGAAAATCAAAGCAAGCATTCTGGAGTACCTGGATGAAAAAATATGCTGACCCATCCACCCAGGATCTGCTTGATATGGCTTCCCTTCTTGACCCTCGTTTCAAAATCACCTACATAAAGCCAGAGAAGGTGGACTACATAAAGACCAACGCTGCTGCAGAAATAGATGTCTACAGGGGGAGATACCACCACATACCACCAGCCGAAGCTGCCACAGAGGTGCCAGAGATTCCTTTGGGCAGCTTCTTCAAGATTGCATCACGCCAAGACCAAACTGTCCCTCAGTCAGACAGACACTCCATTGAACTGGAGCTTAACAGGTACCTTCAAACAGTGGAGACTGATGGGGAGACGAGCGCCCTGGAATTGTGGAGGCAGCACGAGGCCAATTTTCAATGAGTGGCAAGCCTGGCAAAGAAATACTTGTGCATTCAAGCCACAAGTGCCCCATCAGAGCGTGCTTTTAGCACAAGTGGTAACATTATCACTTGCCGCAGATCAGCACTGAAACCAGTGAGAGTTGGTCAGCTGGTGTTTCTTGCACACAATCAGTAATTGCTGGATAAACGCAACTGCCAGACATTTGCCCATTAGTGACAGTGTCCTTCAGAACATTTTGGAGATGCTGTGATTTCACACTGTTTCAACTGTTATTATGCACCTGTTACCTTGTGTAAAACTTGAAAATACTTTTTCTCATTGTTATTTTTATTTCTTACTAAGCTGGAGCTCTTGGTTTACATTTGCACACACTTAAGCCGCGCTTAAGTTAAAGCTGGAGTTCAATGTTTACCAGACATTTGCACATTCTTTGTGGTTTATCATTTAATTATTTATTTTCTTTAAATGAATGTTATGCTGCTGTGAGCAAATAAAAATGAAAGAGGAAAATGATCAAATGTGACATTATGATTATTCTAAGCCATTAATTGAATTTATAGGGAAAAAAACCATACCGTGATATATACCGTTACCATGATATGAAATTACTCATACCGTGATATACCTAATGTGCAACTTCCTTCTTTAGTAGTTCACTTGGCAAACTAATTGTCATAGGTGACTGAGATTGATTTCAGTGATCCAAAGAGCCCGGGGACACAATATCATTCATGAGTTTAATTGAAAAACAAAAAAAAATTATCTTTATGATATAATATTCAATTTGCATAATAATTTGGAACGCAGTGTATTAGAATAGAAAACAATAGAAATGTAGCCTAATAGTAGCCAGTTGCACTTGAGTGAGTGATCAGCTGTTTGGTCGACAGCTGGCACTAATGGAAAGCTTTGGACTTGAGCAAGTAACATGATATCGCAGAACAGCGCAGCGCAATGTGTGTATAATTTAAGGTATTTGTGGGTGAATAAAAGCTACAACTACTCAAGACCCAAACCTATTACCCAGGTCTTGCTGTCACCTGACGATTAAAGTAAAGGGAGTCAGCCCTGAAGTTAGCATCGATCTCTGGCCGGGCTGGACTGACCTTTAAGGCGGAACAACTATTCTCACCCACCCTCACTCAGTTGTTGTCATAGAGACAGAGTGAACCGCGTCATACTCTAAAAACTGGAGGGGGAAACAATTGGTACAATAAAGAGAAATTAAGCTTATGTAGCTAACTAAAAAAAAGTTTTAAGCATATGAAAGGATTATTTTTGTCTACCAGAGAGGACACGTTAGATGTTAGCTATATGTTATCACGCAAAGGCACTTGGTACTGCATAGTTTTTTGATTTATCCACAATCCACTATAACAAGTGGATACCTTCAAAATGCTTTAGCCAAAGTAACAGAAATACACTCAGCCATTAGCTTACATTTGGATGGAACTTTGTGACAAATTGCTTAATGTACACACAATGATAGGCATAACGAGTGTCAAGATCTCACAGCTTGCCTTTTTCTACTGCTGATGCCTCACTTCCGAGAACACCTGTATCCTCTTAAAGACTCTGTATTTTGGTTTGACAGCTTATAAAAACCTAGTAATGTGTTCTTTACCCTGTAGGTTGTGCATCCCACCCCACAGCAGCTTTTAAACATCCCTCTGCTATTTGCTATATGCTCTCTGTTCCTAACAGGAATATGAATAAAGTGTAGGTGGAGGGTAAATGTACCTGAATATATGGCAGAGGACTTCATGGGACAGCTCATTGATGTAGTCTTTGGGCTCACTTGGTCTCAGGATAAGTTGCCCTTCAGCGCTGCCCACTACAGGCTGAAGTTTAGAGGCCTTCCTCCTTGGACCCATCACTTTTGCGTCACTATCCTGGCTTACACTCACAGACACGCATTTGTGGACAGGGGCTCTCTTTCTGAGGCAAAAGCCTTAGTTCTGGACAGAAAATCACAGAGGAAGACATGTTAATGGGAGCAAGGGACAATGACACAGTGACAGGGTCTAGGGCTAGTTTTTCAAAATAAAATCCCAATATTGAGGTTAGCTATTCAGCTTTCAACATTCACATACATGTTCAACAGGAACTTTATTTTCAAGTTACTCTAGCAATCTCTTCAGTTGTCTGGCACACAACTGTGCTACTGTTAGTGTTTACCATCTGGTCATTTACTTTTTATACTTTGTATTTAGACATATCTTGTTCATGACTTTGTGTTAAAATAATATTAAACACGGGGGTTTGAGAACCTAGTCTTCCAGTTGGCATTTACTTTCTCTCCAAAAAAGAAAAGAAAAAAAGAATCAGGACTGAAGTTATATTTTACTGCACCATTTTACACATTACTGACGATAGAAGGAACTCTTCAGTAATTACAATCTACAGCTTTATTGGGCTGCATAGGCTTCATTGATGCGCGTTCTGGCATTACAGTAGTTGCACATTTTAACACGACAAGTTGATCTACTTGGTGGAAATGTGCCTTTAGCTAAAGCCTGTGTTACTTTCCAGATAACTTGTGATTCGTCTCAACGTTAGCTGAGATCTAAAAACAAACAAACAACTGTCCAGTGAAGGTGACGTATAGAAACGTCTAGTGTAGTAATGTTAAAAGCATGTCATTTCCACAAGGAAGCTTTGAGCAAAACCAAAACATAAACAGCATGATTAATGCTTATTAGCCAACAGACAGACGACAGTCGCCGCTAAACGTTTTAGTTATAATGGGAGAAATACAATCGAAACCAAAGAAACGCCATTATTCTACAACTGTCAGAGTCGTTTCTTGTTATCATGCTCTAAAGTTCTTTGTCGGAGCTAGCTTACTAGTTAGCATAGCCGCAGATAAAATTGTGCACATAAACAAAACCACAGAAGTAAACAATACAGGAAACACACTGTCTTAAATGGTATGGCCTTTAAGAGTACCTTTAGCAATGCTGCTAACCTACCGGCATGTTTCGATAAAAGCCGTTGTTATGTTCACCTCTTAGACATTCTGAGTACGGCACATTTGCTTATTCTTTTTCCCTGTGGTATGTGGTATATTCTTCTTCTTCTTCTTCTTCTTCTTCTGCTTCTTCTTCTTCTTCTTCTTCGTCTTCTTCTTCTTCTTCTTCTTCTTCTTCCTGTCTTCTGTGCATTTTTTTGCGGCTATTAAACCAGCTTATAGGTGCCTTACCGCCAGCTATTGGACTGGAGTGTTAACAGTTGATTGGCAAGAGAAAAAGAGATGCATGTGCTTCATGGTCCGGGGGTCAAAGTATAATCCGTTTTTCTGTCAAAACCAGAATACGAAAAAACGACAAAAGTACCCCCTTTTCCTATTTTCGTTTTAAACCAAAAAACGAAAAAACGGATTTTGCTTTCAGCATCAAAAAACGAATAACAAAAACATAAATTAAATTTTTTTTTTTTTTTTAAATAAAAAAATTACTAAAAATAACAAAAACTAAACTCAAAACTTTGGTGGCTCTTGCCTTCAGCGTTGCAGCCCCCACCCTATGGAACTCTCTCCCTCCATAAACCGTAACACTGCATCCCTGGAAATTTAAGAAACTTGTTCTGTGTATACCCTTTGTTTTATAAAGCATCCTTAGGTTTCATGTAAGGCCGAGCACCGATGGTGCAAGGACCTATTGTAACCCTGGGAATTATTATTATTAGGGCCCGAGCACAGACAGTGCGAGGACCTATTGAAACCCTTGGAATTATTATTATTTTATGAAATGAATTGCTTTATCATATCCAAACTTGGAATATATGTCAATCCTGGTGAACATTTTCTACTGTTCGCAGGAAAGGGCGTAAAGTTAAAATGGAGCAGCACCCTATGGGGAGCATTCACGTAAACAAACGCAATTTGGTACAGAGATGAATCATGGGGAGACGCACCAAAAAGCCCCAGACCCAAGAGGAAGTTGGCCATCTTCAATCGAATATCGCATACTTTAACGAACTCCTCCTAGAGATTACACCAGATCGGATTCAAGCTTGGTCAGTGCCATCATAAGGCCTTTGGGATGAAAAGTTATTAAAAGCTCTACCGACTGTCACACTATGTGGGCATGGCATGACAGCAAACTATGGCGTTTTGTAATAAAACACAAGATTGTTATAACTAAGCCATACTTTGTCTGATCTGGTACAAACTTCTCATGCTTCATAAGAGTCCAGTCCTGAACACGTCTGCATAACAATATCTCATAAAGCCCCGCCCCTTGTGCTTTAGCCACTCCCCTTTTCATAAAATGACCACATTGCATACTTTAACAAATTCCTCCTACAGATTTAATCCGATCGACTTCAGACTTGGTCAGTACCATTGTACCATCCTAAAAAGCACAAGCTGCGTGTAGTGTATGACTGTGGTGCTTCTTATCAGGGAGTCGCGCTGAATGAGCAACTTCTTCAGGGACCAGATCTCACCAGTTCCTTGATTGGAGGCATCACCAGATTCCGCCAAGAACCTGTGGCTGTTATGGCTGATGTGGAGGCCATGTTCTATCAAGTGAGGGTCCCACAAAAAGATGCTGACCTCCTTCGGTTCTTAAGGTGGCCTGGTGGCGATGTGAGCAAACCACTGGAGGAATATAGGATGACTGTGCACCTATTTGGTGCTACTTCATCGCCAAGCTGTGCCAACTATTATCATCTCTTTTATCATCCAAATTCATGGGTGTATGTTATTTGTACTCTTTTATATGATCTTTGATTCAAATGCCTACTTTGGTTTCTGTTTCTTGCATTGAGGCTCATGGAGGAGGAGCCAGAGAAAATAGGCACTCAGTTAGAGTGCAGCGATCTCGGTTGGCCAGAGGATGTATATGCAGCGGACAGACAGACAGACAGACAGACAGACAGACAGACAGACAGACAGACACCGCCGCCCAAAACAATACTTCACTCCCACTCCATGGGGTGAAGTAATTACATTCCCTGCCTAAATAAAGAGCATCTATAAAGTCACCAGCAGAGGTCCCCATCACGCACAGTCAGGAAATAATGGCTTTGCATCACAATAATATTGTAAACGGCTACAAAATCCAATGAAAAGAAAGAAATGTTTAGCACACCTTAAGTCCCAACAAGCCCATATAGCTTTTCCGCAAGAGACCCACTTGACCGATTCAGAGGCTGCCAAATTGAAGAGAGACTGAGTCGGTCAGATATATCACAGTACATATACGAGTAAAAAGCACAGAGTGGCTATTCTGGTTCACAAAAAGCTAAAATTGAGGGGAAAAAAGTTAATTTTGCACCGAATATCGGATATCCAGCCTTTTTTTATGGATTAAATAATTTAATAGGGGGCATACCTTATGGACACACAATTTTAGCAGGGGATTTCAATCAAGTTTTGGATGGGGCCCTGGATAAAACCACCTTCTCTTATTCTATACCAAAAGACAGGATGGCAAACTCTTAATGAAGGACCTTGATCTGACTGATATATGGAGGCTTGTCAACCAGAGACAGAGAGAATAAACATTTTATTCCTACAATCATAAATCTCACTCGAGGATAGATTGTTTTCTGATTGGTAAGGATCTAGTAGAGAGGATCTCAGATTGTTCAATAGGACCCATAGCACTGACTGATCATGCTACAGTGCAGCTAGATTTAGTGATGAAGTCAGGCGACTACAAGACATTCTTCTGAAATATCAACTTGCCAGAAATATCAGGGGACCAGAAGGACTTCTAGACAGTCCTGGGACAATAGAAGAGATTATAAAAGCCATTTCATCAATGAGGGCTGGAAAGTCAAATAATTCCTGACGGGCAGAAACACAATCACAAAAGACAGTTCCGTCAAGTTTTTTTCCGCGCTGGTGTCACTTTTGCCAAGGAGTGCGGAAACAAAAGTTTAGACCTTTTATTTCTCACAATTTGACCAAACATGAACTTACACACAGATTTCAATGAATCTGTGTTTTATTATATGCAACTTTTGTTTTGTATTGAATCAAACAATCAGCTATGGTTGTATGCAATCTGTGGCCTAGTGGTTAGAGAGTTGGGACTGTTATTTGTGGGATGTTGGTTCAAATCCCAGAACTAAGTGCAAGAGATTATCTTCTTTATTTTTGAGGAGTGCCATAGACAAGTTTACGAACATCACTGTAAAAAAAACAAGTGTACCCGTGTGATTTACTTCCTGTCGCTAAACAATTGTAGCTTTCAAAATATCAAATATCATATTTTTTTCCCGAATTCAACAAATGCAACTATATATTAGTTTTCTGTGGATTCCAGTTCATGTAAGAACTGAAGGAAATTAAACAACAGACAGCGTTGCAGAAAGTACTTTGAAGAGATGTATACATCTCTTTCTGGGCCATGTGTTGTTACAATACCATCAATATGATTCAAAGAAAGACATATTTCAGGGCAAACTAAGAAGAGGAGAAAATCAGCAGTGCACTGAGGTGATGAATGTTGGCAGCTCCTCTTAGAATATTTAGAATCAACTACATTACTGAATAGGATACAGAGATGATAAATGTGCAGTTTATACCTTATTTAATATGACTCCTTTTGTTTGGTTACTGTGGTATTAAAGATTTAATAGAAAGGTCGTAGGTTACAGTATATTAGCGCGCAAATCTAAAGTTCAACCTCCAGATCAGTTGGGGGCGGTATTGCATTCGATTTTGCCAAACTACAAAAAAAACTAAAAGAAGAAGAAGAAGAAGAAAAAAAAAAAAAAGAAGAAGAAGAAGAAGTGTGTGCGTCCGTGTTTGTGTGTGTGTGTGTGTTTGTGTCTGTGTCTGTGAGAGTGTGTGTGTGTGTGTAGCAGTGTTGCAGAATGTTTGAAAAACTTTTCATCTCGCTGGTTCTACTCCTTGTTTTGCATCATGAGCTCGCGGATGCACAGAAGAAGAAAGAGGTAACCATAGCACACCTCCAGGCACATAAAGCGGAGAAAGTTCGGACACTTTGGTGATTTTTGCGACGTTGTCAAAAGTTGTTTAGCGCCCGTGCCAGTCGTAGAAGCTAGGCTAACCTCAACCAGGGGTTTGCTAACGGTAACGTGGTTTTGTGTGACACTACTACTTAATTGTTAAGCATCTAGTTGTCAACCAGTCGACTTTATATTACTTGATATTTACTTATAGACACCGATAACAACTCGGTGTTGAACTGGCGAGTTGGAACACAAGTCTTAAAATCCAGGGAGTGGAGCCACACTTGTAAGGACACTCGCCGTTTAGTTAACGCTCGCCTACTTAACACAACAAAAATACTGTTACAGGTGGGGGGGTTTCATCTCTCCGCAGGGCCATCCTAGTCTTGCTGCCTTACTTTTTCTCAGTTAGATAAATCAAGCCATCCCTGTAATTATTGTTTAACTTGAGCAAATAGGCCACGATTGATAAGTCCTATTACTGTCAAGGAGTAAAAATGTGTCCATATGTCTGATGTTAGCCTCTAATGGAGATAACAACAGGGGGAGGGGGTGTTCAGGTTGATGGTGCTGGATGTCTTGCTGCCGACCCATACTGCCTGTGGTCTCCTGGTCAGGAAGTCCAGCTGCCAGTTGCACAGTGAGGTGGTGTGGGAGTCCTGCAGAATTATATCCTTCGCCGTTTGTCCAATAGATGGAGCTCTGACTCCGTTCAATTGTCTCCGCTGTCTGTACAGCAGTGAGCTACAGCCAGGCAGCATTACAGGAGTGGGCTGAGCAGAGTAAAACGGGTACGTTTATAACGATGTTAGGGCTGTAGCTATCGATTCTATATGGGATCGATTAATCTAGCGCTTTATCGATCGATTAATCTGATTTTTTTTGTTGCATTTTTAAACAACCAAAACAAATAATGCATAACGAAAATGATGTGGTTGTTAAATAATCAAGCATTTTGCTTTTATTTCTTATAAAACAAACAAAGAAACAAACCCCAACATTTGGCTCCAAAACTAAACCTATTTATTGCAATTTACCCATTTAGTGCAAGTACCAACAATTAAATAACAATACAGTTAAGTCATCTTACTGTAAAACATGTATAACATGTAACACTATGAAAACAAACTTAAAATAGTAAAGGCCATTTGGCCTAAGTGTTGTCTTCTTAATACAACATTACAAAAAAGGGATTGCACCTTCTGCAAATTACCCGCCTGAGAACAAAGAATGAATATACAATATCAAGCCAAACAGGTAGGCTGCACAATGTATACCATATATAAAAAAATAAATCTTATTAAAACAATTATAAATAAAATTCAGCACTTAGGCTTGCCCTACGTTTTGAAGCAATGTTCCCAGCAGCAGAGAACAAGCGCTCTGAGGGTGTTGATGTTGCTGGGATCCCCAAAAAAGACTTTGCCAGTTGTGCCAAGGTTGGATATCTTGCTTGATTTGTTCTCCACCGTGGCAGTGGATTCTCCTTCTTGGAAATAGGATGTTCACCAAAATACTCCAAGACCTCCCTCTGCACTGCTCTGCTTATCTGCTCATCCTCATCCTCTCCTCCATCCTGATCCTCTGATGATGATCCCAGAATGCTTTTCGTGTGTGATCCTGTAGTGTGTGTAGCTGATGAGGTGGTGGCTGTGTCTTCCTCTACCCTTACAGTTACACGTGTCTGTTTTGATCCCTTTTTGGCAGCTACTGCCATTGATTGAACACTACTTTGGACCTTCAACACCTCTTCAGCAGGCACGAACTTCAGTTTCCTAAACCTGGGGTCCAAAGCAGCAGCTTTGAAGAGACAGGGTTGGGATCATCAGGTAGAAGTTCATACAGCTCTTGCCACCTCTCTGTGATCTGCTGTACAGCAGAGGCCTAAAATGCCTTCACTGGTACAGTTTCAAGTTCTGCAGTCGGTGTGGACTTTTTTAAGGTTTTGGACCAGCTGTGGGAGGGCAGAGAGGGTAACGTACTGTTCTCCACTGAGAAACTCTGTAGGACCTGTGTTAACTCCTCGCTGATGTTCCACTGCTCTGGCTTCAGATCCAGGTAGTGTTGTTTGCCTCTTGGATTGACTGCGGGGTCAGAGAGAGCTGCAGTCACGAGCCATCGCTGATCCAGGAGTCTTGATAACATCTGATGTGTACTGTTCCACCGAATACTGACATCTTGTATCAGCAGGAGTGTTGGCTCTCCCATCTGCTGTTGTTTTTATTTGAGCTTGGTGCAAGCCTAGGTGTTCCACTAGGCACCTAGCAAAACCCACTCAACTAGAACAACTGCCTTTACCTTTTCAAATGGGATCTCAAATTTGGTAGTTGTCTCCTCGAGCCAGTCTGCAATGTTGGCTGCAGTGTGTCTCTCTTCCAGGGGCATTGTGGTTAGGGAGAGGGACTTAATCTCCCAATCTTCCCCCAAGAAGTGGCATGTCACCCCCCAGGTAGGCCTCTGTTGCCGCACTGGTCCAAATGTCTGTTGTCAGGGCAACACACTCGGTTTCCTTTAGGACAGCTTTCAATTTGTCTGTGATGTCTTTGTGTTTTTTCTCCATCAGTTGTTTGAAATATGGTCGTGATGGCATTTTGGATTAAAAGTTTTAAAAGTTTACAGCTACAAGTTTTATCTGGACACAGATATGACATAAGATACTCGAGTCCGGGGAGAAAAATCGATTTATTAAAATCACCCCATAAAAAACTGCGATTTGTACATTAATTAATTTTTTCCCCACCCCTAATAGATAGCCTAATAGCCTATACATTATATTAACATTTTCATGGAGAGATATTAATATTAGAACATTAATATAAAACCTAAGATTAAATTCTTTACATTTAGTAAGAACTCTGACCCAGACAGAGGTGTGTTTGGCAGCACTTATTGGAAATGTTTCTATTTTGGCAGAACCGGTGGTGGAGGATGGTGGAGTCACTGATAAAACTAGATAAAAGTGGTGTGTTAAATGCTTACTGGAAAATGGTAAACATTTAATAGCAGACAACATTTATTATATTATTATAGCCTATTTGCTACAGGCTTTGGTTTGTAATTTTTTTTAAAGCACCACAGAGTTTTATGTGCTCCAAGCATGATACAATGGTCTAGTAACGATTATAAGACTGAGACATGAGGACTTCATGTTGACTCAAAATTGCGTACACAAGCTGAGACCAGACTTGAGATCTGATCGTACCCTCCGCTCATGTCCAAATTGATAAATGAGTCTTGCATAGAAATGATCATATGCCCACTTTTCTGCTGTACATTCATTTCTTAAATGAGGGCCCAATTGAGGTCCTCCAGCTGCTCAGGACTGTTTTCATAGATCTAATGCACTCGATCCAAAGTTGAAGTTGGATAGAGTATATCTCTGCATCTACAAGGTCTATTTGAATAATGACTTTTGGTCATAATAAAGGGGACACTTTGTGAGATTTGTGGCTCATAGTACTGCAACATGGCAGAGCCCTCGTCACAAAAGTTAAAACTGCGCTCTGTTTTTCCTCTTAAATGGTTATATTTGTGACATTTGTTGAATAATTATTGATAAGAATACGGGTCATTTGTTTGACTTTTCTGTCAGTCGTTTACTCATGGTCATTCTGGAGTATTTATCTCTACCTGAACATCAGCAGTGGTCTTCCTTCTGTCTCTAGCACTTAAAAGCTTGAGGTGTCTGACTGATCTGCTTCAGTTAACTTTGGTTTCCTGCCTCTTCCTTGGTGTGTAGTTGTAAGTACCAGTCTCAGTAATTGACTCCAAAGCATACTCGACCACACAGTCTAACATGATGTGAAAACAAAAAACAACGCAAAGTTTAGGTGGAGCTCTACTTGTCCAGATTGTCATAATCTAGCAGCGAACGGGTTTCTCAATCTTCGCAATATAGTACATTGTTGGTCAGCTATGGATTGGCCGCTCCATGTAACATTTGTGCTTCACATCCCTAAACAGTCCTTACATGAACATGTTTTCTGTTGCTGCATTGTTCTGAAGTGTATGAATGGATTTTGTTTTTATGTTATTATATTTGCAAACTAGCTTGTAGGGATGTAACGATGCATCGTGACACGAATAAAAATCGGTACAA
>CAFUXE010001587.1:0-10406 GCA_903364295.1 Serranus cabrilla | reverse complement strand
TCAACTAGAACAACTGCCTTTACCTTTTCAAATGGGATGTCAAATTTGGTAGTTGTCTCCTCTAGCCAGTCTGCAATGTTGGCTGCAGTGTGTCTCTCTTCCAGGGGCATTGTGGTTAGGGAGAGGGACTTCATCTCCCAATCTTCCCCCAAGAAGTGGCATGTCAACCCACAGGTAGGCCTCTGTTGCCACACTGGTCCAAATGTCTGTTGTCAGGGCAACACACTCGGTTTCCTTTAGGACAGCTTTCAATTTTTCTGCGATGTCTTTGTGTTTTTTCTCCATCAGTTGTCTGAAATATGGTCGTGATGGCTTGTTGCATTTTGGATTAAAAGTTGAGATCATGTCTCTAAATCCCTTGTCCTCCACCATGGACGGACATGCCTTTGCATTAATCCGATAATGGTCTGTGCCCTGGCTGACTCCGCTTCGTTAGATGGCGCTGTAGCCCTTTCTACAAGACGATGTTAAACTACTTCCGGTACACGGCTTCATAAACTATCTGGCGGCATACAGACAAAGATGCCGTTCGAGGAGTTAGACAGAGTAGTGTTGGCGTACATGTTGGGCATTTTGCAGTGTTTGGAAGACTTTATGAACAAACAAACAGAGTCTTTGGTTACGACACTGTGCCATCGGCGATTGATATCACAAGCTTCCACTTCCGGGTGAAATCCCCAGCGAGAATTCTCGCGCATGCGCAGGACGAAACAAATCGGATAAACGTAACCTATTTCTAAAAAATAAAGAAGAAAAATAATGTATCCTACTTCTCTCGCATCGCGATTCATTTTTTCTGTCAACCGGTGCGAGTCGTCACGCATTTGTACCGATTTTTATTCGTGTCACGATGCATCGTTACATCCCTAATGGTCAGGGATTGAACCGCCGACCTTCCATGGGCGACCTCTCCACCAACCGAGCCACGTGTTGGCTGTATAAGGATGTTTCTGTGCTTTTCTTTTCTGTTCATTTTTTCTGGTAACACTCTGCTGTCTTTGTGTAGACCCTGCTGTCAGAGAAGGTGACTCAGATGATGGAGTGGGCCTCCAAGCGGTCGGTAATCAGGATGAATGGAGATAAGTTTCGCCGCTTTGTCAAAGCTCCTCCCAGAAACTACTCTGTGATCATCATGTTCACAGCACTGCAGCCACAGAGACAGTGTGGTGTCTGCAGGTAGGAAGCAGGGGCATTATGAAAAGGTTTTGCTGTTACTTTAGTTTATATTAATTTAAATGCATCTTTTTTACTTTAGACAAGCTGATGAGGAGTTCCAGGTGCTGGCTAACTCTTGGCGTTATTCATCTGCCTTCACCAACAAAGTCTTCTTTGCATCCGTCGATTTTGATGAAGGATCAGACGTCTTTCAGATGGTGAGACAACTTTTTTTTCCCCCCCCAATACTAGAATATTGCCCTTTGTTGTTAAAAAGTCTGTCATTCATTCATTAAATTAAAATAAAAAAACAAAACAGGTGTATCATTGGTGGGTGTCAGTAGCCGTGTTTCCACGAAAGTTGTATTGAATTTTGGTGTGTCCATCAAGCTTTCTTATACGAATCTTCAAAATGCACATAGAAATTAATTGATTGAAACACAACTATTGATTTTTTTGATTGAACATTGGACTTGCTGATTTAATTTCATCATTTCATTTACTCATTTCATTTCATTTACATCTTTTTTTTCGAGGCAACACTGTGGTCTCAGTCGCAAGTATAAAATCATCTTCAAGACAGTATGTCAATTGTCTAAATAATGATCCAATTTAGAAGAAATTTGATGATAGAGAATCGTATTATTTTGGGCGTGGTTGTCTTTGATTGACAGGTGGATAACAACCCCAAGCTCTCCTGAGAATGGAATAGAAGCTAAGATTATCCACAGCACTCTCGGTCTAAACAGCTATTAAACTTGTTTGTTGTTTCCCGTGTTTTTGTCCGTTTTTGTCTTGGAGCTTTAACCCTTTCACATTGTAATTTCACTTAATAAAAGTTTATCTTAACATTTTTTTTTCATTTAATAATGTCTTGTTCCGCTTTTGGTGGCTGGCCAAGCAGAAGGATCAACATGTAACTCCTGTGATGTGTACTGTTGTTACTACAACTGTTTGTATGGCTAATTCATATTTCCTAAGTATGATCAAAGATTTCGGTTAGATTTTGAAGCAGTAAGGATTAACAATAGTTATTCTATTTGAGAAATGTATTAGTGTTCCTTTGGAATTTATGATCATGGTTTTGTCATATTAAACTTGAAACAAACCTACAGTTATTTAAGAGTACAGAGTGCATTTGCCATTAACTAAAGAAGTATTCCAGATGTCATTAGTCTAGCAGCACATTGTAATGTTTTCAATGACATTTTAATGCATATGTGAGACATGCATTAGGCAGCACAAACAATAATATCCACCTTTGGGGCGTTCATTGTCAGTATACAGGGAAAAGATTTAATAATAAAATTCTGTTATTCATGCTGTTGATTAAAGCTAAAAGAAATAGCCCTCTATCTCATTTTATGGTAAAACCTCAAATATGTTCTCACAGTACTGTATGTGTTGCTAGTCTGAACGTTCAAACCAGATATAAACGATAACTTTATTGCACGTTATTTATCAACCGCAACTACAGCACAACTACAGACATGTATAAATGACATGGTTAAGGACATTTAAAAACCCTATTTAGCATTTCGCTGTCACTGTTTATGTCACTGCAAGTATTTCAGAAACGGAGATACTAACACTTTAAAAAGTTTACCTCGTATTATAGACGTTTCTTATCGTTTCGACATTCAAAAAGAAAGATGGCAACGTGTGTAATGCTGAACTTGATGCTTAAAACGGGCAGTCTACAAACCAATTGGTGACGTCACAGTGACTGTCTATCTTTTATATACAATCTATGGTCAGGAGCAACTGCAGTGGTATCACATATAGTACAACCATACATATACCACACATATCCTTTCTCCCCACAGAAGCAGAATGATATCTGAGCTTAATTGAGAATATTTGGTAGCGACAGTTATTAGAGCAAACGCTATCATCAACAGACTCTGAGGCCATGCTAACGCAAATGCTAACCAGCCGTCCTTTGAATTAACTCTACAGAACATTTACCAACGTAAACACACAAACACCGTATGGCATTCGGTGACAGTTCAAACACAATTTGAATGCCATGTCCCTTTATCCCAACAGAAGCCGAATGATTACTTTGCTCAATTGAGAATACTCAGTAGCAACAGTGGCTAAAGCAGACGCTAGCATCAACAGCGGGCTATGAGGCTACGCTACTGCTAGCTGCACATAGATTTTATTAAACTTTAAATAATATCATATGTTGCTGGAACATTGCCATTGTAAGTCAAATCTAGCCATTGAGTCATTTTTTCTCCCAACTCTGGCAAAGAAAAGAGACACTTGTGTTGCCTTTTACAGCCGACAACACAACACTGTATGCTTTCCTCTAAGCTTAGACATGTCAGCATTTTCATTGCAAAAGCCCTTCCAACCAAAGAGAGAGGGAGGGATTTTAAGATGCCAATGTTTCAATTCACTTTTGCCAGGTTTTCTTTAACAGGTCAATTGGGTCTTTTGTAACAATCATACCAATATTTGTAAACGGTTGTATGCTTTTTTGAAGGGCATGCCTTTAAGGAATTCTATTGTATTTGTATTGTATTTGTCTGTGATTGGCATTACTTCCCTCTTTTCAAGGTTTACAGTAAATCCAAAGACAAAAAAAAAACAATCTTAATGACAGAAGTTGAGGAATTGACATCTGTGGTGTAGAGATATACAAAAGCCTATCATCAGCATACAGCAAAGATGGTGTGTAGTTCTGTTAACAACTACAGGGGCTGTAGGGGCACTTTGTCTTATGCTAATTTCTAGCGGCTCTATGAGAATGGTGAAGAGGAACGGCGACAGGGGGCTATGAATTTGAAACGGTGGAGAAACCGTTTGGTAGGTTGTGACAGAGGCTGTAGGCTGAGCATATATTATCTCTACCCATTGCCTGAATGTGAAATGTGAAAACTTGCAGTTCTTCCTTTCATAGTACTCTCCTCGAACCAGGTATGAGTCAGTGGGTTTAGTGAGTAAACAGGTGTACAAAAAAGAGGTTTTAAATCGAAGTTTCTGGAGCTCGTGCAAAACACTTCTACTCGATAGCACCCTCAGCTCCGCCCTTGGGAAGTATTGTGTTTTATAAATGTCGTGCTCATAACTCACAAACTTTTTCATCAGTCCCCATCAGTGTGTGGCTGCGTTGGCCAAATGCTGCTGGCACCCCGACCTGAGTGTAGTTGTGCGGGCCTGCCCAATGTTTTAAATCTTATTGAATCCCACTGCTACGCAAATTAAATGTTTTGATTGTATTTGTACACATTTTAATGTTTTATTGTAATTGTGTGTTTGTGTTGCAGCTTAGTATGAATTCTGCTCCAACCTTTCTCCACTTCCCATCCAAAGGGAAACTTCGCAAGTCTGATACCTATGAGCTGCAGGTCAGAGGCTTTGCAGCTGAGCAGCTAGGTAGATGGGTGGCAGACAGAACTGATGTGCAGGTACTTGCAAAACGGAGCAATTAAATTGTGTTGCTACAATGAAATAAACTTGTATCTGAACCCCAACATGACATTTAAATGTTAATATATTCATGCATGTCTGTTTTTCAGATCCGTGTCATTCGTCCTCCCAACTACGCAGGACCTCTCCTTCTGGGCTTCCTCTTGGCTGTGATTGGCGGACTGGCATATCTGCGAAGACACAATTTGGAGTTTCTCTTTAACAAGACTGTCTGGGCGTTTTCTGCACTGGTAAACACACACGCACGAATGCATTCACTGACCACAATACATACACATACAGTACAAACTGGTTATTCTCCACCAAACTTTTCAGCTTTTCAGCTGAATGGGTCCCTGCCAGTTAATACTGCAGAAGAATTCGTCATTTGGATCAAAAATCTTCAGCCATCCATCTAACCATAATGTTCAAAAAGAAACTACAGTTCTTTCCAGTTCCTTTATATTCTGACATGGGGATTGTGTTTAGTACCCAGGGTATTATCACATACCAGTTATTTTTGTTCATGGCTTAATACAAATCGCATACATGCCACTTGCTGGGTCTTAACAGTATTGTAAAAGTATTGTCCTTGGTGGTCCTGTGTTTCAGTGTTTTGTCCTGATCATGACTTCAGGCCAGATGTGGAACCACATCAGAGGACCACCGTATGCACACAAGAACCCCGGCACTGGACAAGTTGTAAGAAAAGAACACACTTTTTATTTAATGTAATATTATATATATGTCTTTATTCACAATATAATATGAACTAAGCGACTGTGTTGTTTTCAGAGTTACATCCATGGCAGCAGTCAGGCCCAATTTGTGGCTGAGACGCACATCGTCCTCCTCTTCAGTATCCTTCAGCTGTATGAGCACTCACACATTTACAGTCAGCCAGTGTTGTTTTTGGCAGCCATCTTAGTCTTAGTCTTTTGGATGAAAATGATGATTAGTTTTAGTCACATTTTAGTCATTACTTTGTGTGATAGTTTTAGTCCAGTTTTAGTCGACGAAAACTCAAAAAGGTTTTAGTCCAGTTTTAGTCAGTTTTAGTAAAAAAAAAAAGTATTAGTCTTTTAACAAATTAAATTATGTCAGTGAGTATTGGAAATTGGAATCAAGGTTGACAGGTTGTATCAAGTGTTGCAATTCATAAAACAACAGTTAACCTTAATGCTTTTGCATAATAACCAGTTTCCTTACCAGACTGATAGCTATCATTGGTGGTATTCTTTCCACCTAGTTTGTGGCCACATTTACCGCTGTCTCCCTCCACAATGCATTCTGTTTTTCTTTCTGATGCATTATATTCAAAGTATGTTGTAGTTTCTTAAGTTCTCCTCCTTTGACGATGACGTGTAGATGATGAAGAAAAATCCGCTGACACTGACTTGCTTGTAATGTAAGACATTTATTTACAAAGTCAAGAAACAGCATCAGTCCAGGTTTGCCATGGTACCTGGGAGAGTCACCAGCCAAATGTGAACCCCCTCTAACAGAGAAGGACACTCGTATTTATACAGCATTGGTCAAAGAAAACAGAAAACCATCCAAGTCCTTATTTGGACTCAAGACAACAACTGTTTACCTCCTTAAACTTACTCTGAACTTATACCCTTAAGATTTACACCTCCATGCCTGGTTGACTTTATTATCCCTTTCTCAGGATCAACACCTGTTTACTCCTGTTTCAGACCCAAATGCTATCCCAATCAGTCTCAAGGAAACGACTCCTAATAAACCACCACATGCTTATTGATGTTAAACCAAGCTCTTCTTGAGACCACTAATT
Source organism: Serranus cabrilla (assembly GCA_903364295.1). Classification (NCBI taxonomy): domain Eukaryota; kingdom Metazoa; phylum Chordata; class Actinopteri; order Perciformes; family Serranidae; genus Serranus; species Serranus cabrilla. The sequence continues at coordinate 4,033 of CAFUXE010001587.1, read as the reverse complement.
ACTTTAACATAAGATCACACTTTAGCAGCACACTTTCAGTCACATACTTGTTTATCTTACATTGTGTTTGCATGTAAAATACACTACAATGTCCATATGTCATTTCGTCGTTTCCAACCACCAAGCCCCTTTGTTGACGCTGCTGCCATGATCCATCGGTGTGTTGTGCAGAATGCGCGCTGCATGCCAGGTGGTGGGCGTGACCAAACAAAGATAGGATGCAGCGGCACGGCTGATACGTTTTAGCGTTTGACTGACAGATTACAGCACAATAGGCAGAGACATGTCATGCATTTTAAACGTCTGACAGACCAGCCACTAACATTTTCGTCCAGTCTCGTCTCGTCAACGAAAACTCACACACACAAGTCGTCATATTTTCGTCATCAAAGATCGTCAAAAAAAAGGGGCGTCAACGAAATAATTTCGTCATCGTCATCGTAGACGAAAACAACACTGCAGTCAGCACACACACAATACTTACGTCATATCAATTCTCGTAAAATGCACAGATTAAACAATGCTCAAGAAATTATGTAGTGCATATGTATGTTAAGCGTGTGTCTGTTTTTGTACGAACTGTTTTTTTAAGTATGTTGGCAAATAGTACTACTTTCATAATAAACAGGGACAGGTATTGGGAATTAGCAGTAGCTACAAATGCTGTGATACATTGCATTGGATAATTGTTGGGCAATTATCCATGTATGCTGTATCTGTCCCTATTAAATGAACATGAAATTAAATTAAAACGAATTGTTTTTGTCCACTTCGATCCTGTTGGATTTGTTGTTACACCTCAAGTGTTGAAGCATTGTCGCAATTCAATAGACTAACTTGATGTTTAAACCTTAACCAGACTGTCAGATGCTGCCGTTACCATGGGAATGGTGCTGCTGTGCGAGGCCGCTACCTCTGACCTGGACACGGGGAAAAGGAAGAGTAAGTTCCAGACAAACACATTGATTAGTCCTATTTTCCTTTGCTTTTTGTCATAAACTTCCTATCATTTTAAGAAGTTGTTCAAATGATAACCTGAGAGCGCAATCTCTGCAATACAGCTCAGCAAGGAAACATTATTGGTGTAAACACACACGGAGTTTAGTGGAAAAGTATGTAACCTACCCATTTGCTTTGCCAGGTTAATGTTCATAACTTTTTGTAAACTTCTACATCGTTGAAACAGCAGGGTTCCCGCTGGTCGATAAAAAGCATTTAAAGTAGTCATATAAATGTTGCTAAAATTAAGGCCTTAAATGGCATTAAAATACATTACATTAAATTCAAAGAGGCATTAAAAAATTTTATATACATACATACATATGTAGGCCTACTTTTGATGAAAAAAAATAGACAGATTTATTCTTTGTTTATAAACATTACTTTTGCATGGGAAAGTATATCGGTGTGATAATCATGCAGAATCAAGTAATTGGGTCAAGTATTTATGGCTGGTGCACACATCCATAAGACTTCAAGTGTATGCAATGTTCTCTGAGCTTGCCCAGTCTGTGCGGAGTGAAGAAAACAGGGAGAGAAATGGGGAAGTGCAAATTCCAGCAAAAGTGGTTTGAGGAGGAACGATTTTGAACCTGGTTGAAACCCATTGACAGAAAACTTGGTGAAGGATTTTGCAGCGTGTGTAAAAAGGTCTTTAAGCTTTGCAAAATGGGTGTAAACACCATCAAATCCTATATGCTATAGGAGTATACGCACACGTATAGTATTTGCATTTAGTCATGGGCATTAAAATGTTTGAAATGACCTCTGGAAATTCCCCATAAACATTGGGGTGTCAGTCTTTCAGATTTTTAGCCAAGTTTGTTGAGCTACTTAATTTGGTTTGCTTACTGACATCTTTCACTTTCCTCTGGCAGTCTGCCAAAATTATGTGTTTCTTATTTGCCTGTTTTTTTTGTCAATGTTTTTTGCTGTTTAAAGTTTTCTAGCTACACAGAGGGCGTTATTTTTTTCCCTTGCCTGGTTTGCTTTTAATCTTCTGAACCTGATGCAATTTAGTTTTTTGTTGTCTTTTTTGCTCCAGGCACATTTGACTCAGAATTTAATACTGTTCACAGGATCTGGTATCGCAAACCGTAAAACCCAAATAAAAAAAAAAAATTCAGGGAGTTTATTCACAAAAAACAAGTTCAGTTTGAACATAAAACATATTAACAATAAGCAATTTTTTTAGTCCCCGGTGTCATGTGACTTGACTTGTTGTTGTGTTACAAGGTCTCAGCTGTGAGTGGGGTGCAGGTGTGTTAAATTGGGTTTTATCTCTCTCACACTCTCATACTGGTCACTGGAAGTAAGAACTCTCTGGGGATCTGAAAACGTTTTTTTGCTCTACATAAAGATGGCCTAGGCTGTAAGGAGACTCAACACCCTGAATCTTAGCTGCTGCACGGTGGCACTGAATACTCTAAAACACTGCACTCACCAATAGCCAAGTGTAATCTGTGACCAAAGCACTGCATCCTCAGCCACTCGTTCAGCTCAACAGCTTTGACGATGTTGCTCCCGTTGTTGGTTGTCATAGCGACCAGATTCTTTTCTTGGAGTTTCCAGCTTGCAATTGCATCCTGTTGGGCCTCAGCTATATGCTGAGTTGTACAGCTCACGTCCGGCTCGACCACATATCGCAGGTCAACGCAAAATGGGTCACGTTATCAAACCGGTCAGCAAGTCTCTGTCTGACTTAAGTGTACATTTGTGGCAGTGCTCCTCTTGAAGTATTTGCCACTGGGAAGCTCATATCTCAGGTTCCTTGTTTTCAGTTGCTGTGTGAATGCGACTTGGTCCACAGTTGCAACAAGGACCATGTCTTTAGCAATGTGATAAGACAATGCTTTAGTTACAGCACCCCACCTGTCACTTTTTTTTCATAAGGCACACTGTGGGAAAATGAAGCTTGCAGTGAGCTTTGTTTCAGGACTGGACTGGGTTGTGAATAGCTTGCGGCTGGGGCTTCTGCAGCGTGCAGTTTCACACACTTCTTGTATTGCAGTTTGTGCCACTGTTTTAGGTGGTGAAAAAGATTTGTCGTGCTTCCCCCCATGGCTGCAACCTGTTTATGGCACTCCCTACAAATGTTATTTTGTAGCTCATCTGATAATTTAAAACGGAACCATCTCCATATTACAGAGCCACTGTTTTTTCTTTTACTTGCTAATTCCTCCTCCACACGCTTCACAGACGTTGTTGCTTCCTCAATGTTCGTTGAAGAGTGCCAGAGTGTCTGTTTCAGTTTCAACAATGTCCCACAAAGTATGGCAGAGATATAACCATATCAGTTTTTATGGCGTCATGCCATATTTTGCCGCTATTTGCCGCCATGCCATGCCCACATATTGCAACGACCATTAAAGCTTTTAATAACTATAGATCCCAAAGGCCCTATGAATGTACTGACCAAGTTTGAAGCCGACCCGATGTAATTTCTAGGAGGAGTTCGTCAAAGTACGAAGTGTCGAGATGGCGAAAAATGGCCAAAAACGCCATGTTCGAGTCAAGATGGCCGACTTCCTGTTGGGTTTTGGGTATTGCTCCAAGAGGCTTTTTGGTGCGTCTCCCCATGATACATATGTGTACCAAATTTTGTTCGTTTACGTGAATACTCCCCATAGGGTGCCGCTCCATTTTCGCGTTCTAGGGGGAGCTACTGAGCCATTTTGTCACGCCCATTTTTGAGAATATTAAAATACGTAAATTTCACTGGAGACTGATGCATGTGCAAAGTTTGGTGAGTTTTTGAATATGATAAGGCCTCCAAATTAGCGATTTATTTCGGAGAATAATAAACACTACGATTTCAATAGGTCCTCGCACCCTTGGTGCTCGGGCCCTAAAAATAAAAATAAGCTGTATATCTTCTTATCCTGTCACGTTTTCGCTTTCTTAAAGCGATACGTGCACAGACACGGGGTTTTGCTCGATGAGCTTGACGCATGGGCCGACGCATTGGGTTGCCGGACCCATCACTAGTGGACAAACAGCGAGTGTTGTAACCAGTGATAACGTCTACTGATCA